>JAIUZE010055492.1:560-53473 GCA_022085475.1 Heliosperma pusillum
CTATTTATTCTTATCGTAACTCACATGGATATCTATATATGCATGATTTCACTTTTGTATTTCCTTATATGTACGTTTAATGTGATATGGCGGGGAGAACCCGGAGTTACTCCCCACTGATTGTGGCGTTCATGTTTTTCATGAATGAACAGGTTGCTTGCATGGATGGCTTTTTGCTTATGCTATTTTGGGTTCGGGTGGGAGCTAGCGGGCGTTGTCCCTGGATGAAACACCTCTAGACGTTGTTTAGCTAGTTGCTAATTACTTTGTTCTTTGTTATTTTACGCACTTAGTTGTAATATTTTGACACTCCTCGTTTTATTTAACTTGCATGTATAAAAGTTTTTAAAAACTACCTATTTCCGCAATATAATTCACATGCTTGTTTGATTTATTATTCCGCATTCGCGAGGGTTGTCACAGATATCCCTAAGTGTCGAAGTCCCTCTCCTTTATATAGGGAGAGGGTCTTGAAACGGTTGTAATCACAGAAGCCAAACCTCGATCGGGGTTCCCAGGCCCCGATCGGGGCCTCTTTGATCCGGGTGCTTTGTCTTATTTCCTTTATTTAATGCTTAAGGAATCCTAAGCTAT
The DNA here is from genome assembly GCA_022085475.1 of Heliosperma pusillum. Taxonomy (NCBI): domain Eukaryota; kingdom Viridiplantae; phylum Streptophyta; class Magnoliopsida; order Caryophyllales; family Caryophyllaceae; genus Heliosperma; species Heliosperma pusillum. The sequence continues at coordinate 1,155 of JAIUZE010055492.1, forward strand.
GCCTTTAAACACCTTAATTCTCCGGTTAATTGCATAGTTTAGGGTTTCCTTGAGCATCTTAAAGAGTATCCTATGCTTGAGTTTGTGGACTCCTTGCTTTGGGCTTCTTTTTTGGTTTTCTTTCATTTTCATTTCAATCCATTTGACAAATATTCATGCTTGGCTTTTCCTTCTTCTTTCATGGTCCATATTAGCTTGTTGGACTTTGGTGCTTGCTAATTGTGTTAGGAAAAAGCCTCTAAATACTTAGATTCCTACAAAACATAGCAAAAACGAGCAATGCACCTCGAACACGTAATTAGCTCATAAAAATACTAAACAAAGTATAGTAATCATGTAAAATCGAGCTAGATTAGGGAGTAAAATCATATAAAAACTAGACATATCAAGTTTTCTTACAACAATAGTTACCATGCCTCGATCAATATGGCTCCTTACGAAGCTCTCTAAGGAAGGAAGTGCCGAAGTCCAATTTGTTGGAATCAATTAAGTGGTGTTCGTGATTTAGGTCTCGATATCCTTGTTGAGACCATTGACCATGTGAAGGTCATCCGTGATAGGATGAAAGCTGCTCAAGACCGACAAAAATTCTATGCCGATGTCCGAAGAAGACCGTTGGAATTTTAAGTTGGAGATAAAGTGTTCTTGAGGGTATCTCCGATGAAGGGTGTTAAAAGGTTTGGTTTAAAGGGAAAATTAAGCCCGAAATACATTGGACCATTTGACGTTGTGAAAAGAATTGGTGCCGTAGCGTACAAGTTGGACTTGGCCCCGAATTTGGGCAAAGTTCATGATGTCTTCCATGTTTCTCAATTGAGGAAGTACATTAGTGACCCGAGCCATGTTCTTCAAGACGAAATTCCCGAGCTCGAACCGAATCTGTCCTTTGAAAAGAAGCCAATCCGCATTTTAGATCGCAAGGACAAAAAGTTGAGAAGTAAAGTGGTGCCTTTAATGAAAGTTTTTTGGAGAAGTGGTAATGTTGAGGAAGATACGTGGGAACCAGAAGCTACCATGCGTGCTAAATATCCAAGCCTATTCGATTAAGGTATCTTTCTTTCGCTCAAGTTTCGAGGGCAAAACTTTTTAAAAGGTAGGGTGATTGTAACACCCGTAATTTTAGCCGTCGTAACTTAATAATATTATACGGATATTAGTTAGCTTAACTTTAGATTTAGATTAGAACTTAGTTTTCCGTGTCTAATTTAGCAAATCTGAGTCCTTATTCGGACTCTACTAGGAATTCCGTATGAGTTACGCCTTAAGCCACATTTCGGACCTTTTTCCCCCATTTTTCCACTCACCTTATATAACCCCACCCTCTTCACCCTCACACAAACCACCAAAACCCTAACCACCTTTTTTATCAACTCAAGCTTCACACAACTCATCCATTCCTCACCCAAATCTCTTGATTTTCATCATAATCTTCCTCTCTTATCCTCCTCTACTTTGTGTGGTAATAAAATTACCGTCTTTCTCATTTTCAATTTTTTCGTCTTTCTCAAAGGTGAATCGTATTCATCTTTTGCGTCCTTGTTTAGGCGGAGACCTTCAAGACCCCGACAAGGATTACTATCTCGTGGAGGAAGACCTAGAAGACGATTGAAAACACACAAAGGTAATGGTGAAGGGTTACTCGATATCAATAAGTGTTTTAATGCTTTAATTGACGTTTACCCAACGTTTTGTGACGATTATTATGCATTTAATGTGGTTTGATGTTAGTAAAGGTGGTTGGAATTGGATGAGTATCCATTGATGATTTTCGTGCGTTTGTAGTCCAAGCCGGCAGACCGGCCGCCGGTCAGTCGACCAGCTGAGAACGCGGCTGAAGTGAAATGGTTACTTCGAGAATTTTTGGTATTGTGTAATTTGCAAACGGCCATCGGTCAGCCAATCGGCTGGGACATCCCCATCTTTTCTTCTTTTCTCACCTTGTGTATTTGTTCCCATCCGGGTAGCCGGCTGCCGGTCACACCCACCGGCTTGGACATCCCTGAATTTTTGGTGTTGTTTGATTGTTGTTGTAGTGCCAACCGGGTAGCCGGTGGTCGGTCCCCTTGACCGGTTGGCACCCCCTGAGTTCCTTTTCCCTTTACGTAATAGCATTAAATATTCATGCTTAGAATATATGATATCACACTCGCTTATATCGCATGTTTCGTGATAGTTTTTTATATGTCCCCCTTTGAGGCGGTTTTACCTATGTTTTGATTTGAGCACTAATCGTTGAGTGCTTTGAACTCTCATTCCCCGGCTATACCTCCTTGCTCGTTAGAATGGAATGTCGGAACGAGGAGGAGTATCCTTGATGCTTGTATGCATGTTTTAGTGGGGATATGACGACGTTGTTTGGAAGTTGAATGCAATGCGTTGATCGACCCGGCCGTCAAATGTCGTATCCTTGCAAGGTGGTGTCATTGTATGTAGCGTACCACTTGATTATGATTCTTGTGCTCTTTCCGCCTCTTTCGAGTAGTTTGACCGAATTTGGGGTACTCGTCTTCTGTGTTTGACCAAGTCTTGGATGCGAAATGTTTATCGCATGTCGAATCGGAACACGTTTATTCCTAGAGTCTGGCCAGGTTTAGACTAGGACCGTATTATTATCATCGTCCTACCGGGAGGAAATGAGTCTTTCATATACGAAACGTTTATCGTGTATGGTTAAGGGAAATGTTTATCCCGTGGACGTGTATTGATCATACTTGCTATGTAAATGCTGCTAGTGCGTGTCATTAATCGTGAGAGAGTATGTTACCATAATCGTGTGTTTGGATGGATGCCTATATGTTGACTCTTTGTGACCGATGGATGACTTGGCGTGATTTATATGTCGAGTCTCTATCTTATCAAGTATATGCCACTAATGGTGAGATTTAAGCCCTAGTGAGTATATAGTTGCCTAAGGGTGTCTTTCCCGAGTTTGTCTATAATCTGATGTTTACAGTTTTTTACTTCATGCGCCTATATCTTAATACATTGAAATGCTTATTTATACTTCTCGTAATTCACACACATATATATATATATATATATATATATATATATTATATATTAATATATCTATATAGTATATAGATATATATGCTATCATATATATATATATATATATATATATAAGTATGCCTCTACATGTTTATTACTGTTTAAGTATGTTATTTGTGATATGGCTGGGAGAACCCGGAGTTACTCCCCACTTACTGTGGGGTACATGTTTCATGAATGAACAGGTTGCTTGGCTTGATCTTTGCTTGTGTTTGGGTTCGGGTGTGAGCTAGCGAGCGTTGGACTTGACGATTCACCCATAGACGTTCTTAGCTAGTTTACTAAACAACTTTTATGTTTGATTACGTTTTGAGAGACTATGTCTCTTTGTAGTATTTTATAATTTAGTTGGTATGTAATTGACATTCCTGTTACTCTTCCTTCGGCATGTAAAAAGTTTCAAAAATATCGTATTTTCCGCTATTTAAATCGCATGCTGGTTATGTTTTATTTCTGCTATCGCGAGGGTTGTCACACTTATGTCTTCTTACAACTAGTAACTACATAGGAGTATTCATGCTGAAATTGTTTCTAATTTATATGATTTCTGGCATATGGATGAGGCATGTGACAATTTAATTTTGTAGATGCATCCTTGTTTGTTTTGCGTGCTTAATTGCTTAGGGTGCGTCGGAATTTTGGCAAGACCCCACTTGGCTTGCAAGATGGAATCATACCTCATTAATGCTTTGTTGTGAGTTGAAGGGATGGAGCAAGGCTCGTTAATTGCCTTGTATCGTTTATGCTATTAGCGTAGTTTGAATGAGGGTCGTGACTTTGTTCATTCTTACTCGGGACAAGTAAGGGTTTGGTTTGGGAAGTTTCGATATAGTGTCATTTCACCCTATTTTTCCGCATTTATTTACCCTATTTTTATTGCCTTGGAAGCTGCCTAGGAGCGATTTTGTATGTTTTATATTCCTCTAGCACTTTTCTCGCTTTTATCTTGTTTGTAGGTAAATCATCACTAGAGGCGGTTTCCACCTCATTTTGTGTGACCAAGAGGTTGATAAATTACATGAAGGGCCTACGACATACCCAAGATGGTCCCACCTACCTGGGAGGCCTTACTTGGCATGCCAAAGCCATTGATGGCATTATCGCGTACTCAATAAAAGATAAATCACCCTAGTCTAGGCTAACAACAAAATAATGTAGTTAGGGAAGCAAGGGGTCAATCTCGGGGAGAAGGGAGATATATTCTAAATAATTAAGGATTGATTTTTATTTAGAATTGTCAATTTGAGAGTTTCATGTCACTTTTGAGAGTTTCTCGTGGATGCTAATGAACACGGATGTTCAGAGATTAGGGAAGTTCTTTTGATCAAACACCTAATCCCGCCCGCCTCGATAGCGGCCTCTACTACTGATTAAGGAAACACTTCTGTTATCGATGTGTTGTCGGTTATATGTATGCTATGCAACATCCAAGTTTTGATCCTAGCATGTGAGTTAAGACTAGTCAGTTGACATGTATTTAGCAATCAATTAGGTCAAAGTAAGGTTTGGATTCAATTGACATGTCAGAACAGTTAATTAAATCATACAATGATTACAAGAGATTGAAATAAATTACAAAAGAACAAAGATTACAATGGATTTCGTGATCCATGTCGGAAATATGTTTATAAGATTAATTGAAGTAGAGAAAAGAATAAATAAAACTAAAACGAATCAGATTGGCAGCGATAATACGAATTATAGTCGATTTATAACCTAATTAAACTACGTCAAAGCGAAACTTAAAGTTCAAAGACAGAAACCAGCCTGGCACAAGCGCAGCAAGTCATGCGCCCTCTGGAAGAGGCGCATCAGACCTCGTGTTTGTTGATGAGATGGTTTCTGGCTGTGAATCCAGAATCGAGATCATTTATAATTTGTTGTTGAATTTATGGTTTATTACGGATCTTTAAGTCAAATAAAAGTAATTTATTTGATTGATTATACTAGATATATCAAAGACGAATATAAGGACTAGATGTGAACGAATCTAACCTTTTAAGACACGGTCTTGAATTAAGGAATAAAACCCACTATTATTGACTATTAGGGATCTAAGTCAAGAACTAGATAAATAATATGTAATAAGAAAAAAAATACGACTAAAAGAAATAATGAAAGACTAAAGAAAAGGTTTAAAAACGATTTTGACATAAATCCGACATGAATCTTACATTAGATGAAATACAATAAAATAAAAAGACGGGATTAAACACCCTTAGACTTACATGTTGACGAAACGAGATATGAACTAAAGTTACGATTTAGCGACAGCTCGAATCGAATGTAAAGAAAGTGCCCTCGTAAGATGAACGATTGATTAATTAAGATCGATTAAGTGCAGTTTGTCAAATTGGTAGGTCAATGCAATAACGTGATGGGAACCCAGAAGGATCTGAGCTTACGTGGCGATTGATCAAGCACGTAGTTGTAAAAAAAGGTTTAGAACAAGGTCTAGAATGCAAAGAGAGAGAAAAGAAGGGGCGGAACACTCGCGTGCCTTTAATGTGTGCACGAACCTCTTCTAATATAGGGAGAAATACGAAGAGTTTTGGAATAACTCGAAAACGGAATGAAATATAGAAAATATCCCGGAAACAGGCAAAACGAGCTGGGGAAGAGGCGCAGCAGGCACTGCGACTCTTGGAAGAGACGCAGCTCCTGCTGCGTCATTTCTCGAGCAGTTTCCTACTTTGTAAGAAAGATTTCCGCGTTTCTTTATGGAATTTCGGTAGATTTCGAAAACTTTTCAATAAAATACGGATATATTTTACCAAAAAGGATAAGTTTTGAAATATCAAAATATCCGGAATATTCTCGGCCGTTCAGACACGGTTTTATAAAAGACGGTTTATGGAAAAGGAAGCGGCTTTTTACCCGGTCTCCAAAATGACTCTAATGACAGTCAAAACGACCGTTCAGCACGTAGATGACGATCAAAGGGTAGACACAATTGTTTGAACTATCACTTGACGACAAATTTACGAATTGTCATACATCGTTCCGCATACCAAACATGCGGCCCAATCATCACTGGGTGGTTGGCGGAAGGTTTAGATTCGAGGTATCTACAATTCCAACCTCGTCTCATTTCCAAGCACGATACTCAAAGCCAAAAGCAGCATATTTTATTAACATTACAAATCAATAGAAATTCTTCTCAAAACATTTTTTTTCAAACATAGAAACAATTCTTCCTTCTTTTCTTCTTCTTTTTTTTAAACTTCTTTCTTTTCCTTCTTTTTTTCTTTGTTTTTTTTTCAACGCACTATTCATCAAGACACAGGAATCGGCAATCCCGGTTCAACAAGCTTATAATAGAATTAAACTTCCAGAACATCCCAAAAATACAAGAGCACCGCAACAATTAGAAAGTTACTAACTCAACAAAGGTAGGTAATATTTTATTTTGGCTAGGAAGGGGTAACTTTTATTTGGGTAATATATGTAAGCAAGTTGTAGATTCGAGGACCTGTCGAAAGGTAACTTTTATTTATGGTAATCACTGGGTGGTTGGCATAAGGTGTAGATTCGACGTATCTACAGCGCCCCTACTTTGAGTGAGGCATGGACAAAGCAAAAGTCAAAGTATAGCCATCAGGTCAATTGAAGATTACAACCTGACGACTATGGTGACGCCAGGCGGTTCAAGGGGTCTGAACCAAAGACCTGTCGCCGGGAACATTTTAAAGTCTGTCGACAGTCGGGGAGGGTCCTTTAAAGTCCATTAGACTACGTATCAAAGCTTGCCAGCCATAAGAAGGAGTCACCCTTAGAGTCTTCTTATGAGGTTGCGATGTGAGGCTCGCCAGCGGTTGCATTGGGCGCGTAGTGAGGCTCGCCAGCCGCTGAGTAAAGATGCGTAATGGAGCTTGCCATCGCTTGAAAGGGCGCGTGATGAAGCTTGTCAACCGTTGAAAGGGCACGTGATGAAGCTTGGTAACCGTTGAGGATAAGCTGCGTAATGAGGTTCGCTAGCCGCTGGGGATATTTTCACGTGTGAGAATCGGCATGTCTTTGTCGTCATGTGAACTCTCGTTGGGGAAAGGGCACATGGTGAAGCTCGCCAGCTGCTGAGAGAGGTGCGTCGTGAGGCTCGCCAGCCTTTGTAAGGGCACTTTGTGAAAATCTTCTTGCGTCTGTCCTCAGGCGGACTCTCGTTGGAATAGAGCGTACGTGAGAATCTGTCTGTGTCTGTCTTTAGGCGGACTCTTGCTGGGGAAATACATGTTGAAGTATAATTCTGTTGCGGAAAGGTGTACGTAATGAGGCTCGACAGCCGTTGAGTGGGCGCGTGATTAAGCTCGCCAGCCGTTGTATGTGAGAATCTTCCCGCTGTTGAAGGGGCATGCTGTGAGAATCTTTCTGCGTCTGTCTTTAGGCGAACTCTCATTAGAAAAAGATATATATTGAAAAGGATTTAGGCCCACAAGCAACAAACTTGTAATAACCAAACTCCTAAGTAGAGCTCTTTTGGGGCAAGAGCGCAGCAAGAGCTGCAGCTCCGTTGGGGGTTTTGCTCGAAACCGCTTGAAAAATTGCTTGGCATTGCTTGAATTTGCTGAGGATTATTTGACGTTGCTGAAATTGCTGAGGATTGCTTGACGTTGCAGAAATCGCTTGAAGTTGCTTGACGTGCTAAAACTGCTGAGGATTGCTTGATATCACTAGCGGTGAGGGACATAAGAGCAAGGTTCTTCTTACGATGTCTGTAGGAGTTCGTGGTGGCGGGCGTCAAGCCCCCAGCTTACCTCGAGGTGATGGAGTACAATTTTCCAATTTTGGCTATTGCATAGGAATGCAGGTGGCACTGTCTCGGCACGTAGCGTTATGCAGGGTGGCACATCGGCTGAGGGCTACAGCCATTGAGACACTCGTAGGTGACCGGGATCGACATGTATGAACCCCTCGTTCCTTGTTCATTTTGTTGTATTTTGAGGAGAAGTGATTTGAAATGTGGCATTTCTTTGTAGTGAGTCTTAGAGCGCGAGCTGGCATAGTCCTGGGAGGAGATAGCCTGTTTGTTGAGGGAGCTAGAGGACGGAGACACTGATATTGTCGCTCTCGATATTCTAGCTGAGCATGGTTATAAGGATTAGTTTGTCTTGTTTTGTTCTTTTGCTGTTGGTTTGTACATTTTGGCTTGTTTTTGCACATTTTGGATTTTGTCTGGGGCGAGAGCCCCCAGGTTCGGATTTCGAACTTTGCTTTGGATTGTGAATTTGGATTTGGCTTTGGGTTTTTCCTTTGGCTTTGTCTTTGGCTTTTGCTTTGGCTTTGGCTTTGGCTTTGGCTTTGACTTTGTCTTTGGCTTTGTATTTGTCTTTGGCTTTGGCTTTGGCTTTGGCTTTGGTTGGGCGAGAGCCCTCAGTTTCTGAGTTTTTGTTTTGGGCGAGAGCCCCCAGATTTTTGATTTTGACTCTGTCTTGGGCAAGAGCCCCAATTTGATGTACATGCCTCTTTTGGTTGTATTTGTTGGTTTGAGTGTTTCTGTTGCTGGATGTTTTCTATCCCTGCAGGTTAGTCTGAAAAAAAAAACAGGTTTAGTAGAGGACGGTTTTGCCGTCATGCTGCCGAAAATCACATCGTAGAAATCACATAAATTACACGTTTGCATGTTGGTGGCCTAAACTGACGTAAAACAAAAGATTTGAAAAAACACGGTTTTGTACAAGAAACGTATATTTGTTGAAAGAGTTTGAAAGAAAGAGGAGTAAAACGAGTCCCCTGAATAAGTGTGCTCATTTGGCGGCCATGTCAACTTGTATCTCGAACCCGAAGAGGAAATCCAAGGTTGATATCATTGTCTAAGTTGTCTTAACACATGGTCATGCTCGCTAAGGTGAGAAGATGAGGATTTAGATGACATGGGGATATCCAAATGTCAAAATGCAAGAGCATAGTGACGTTCAATCTTAACTGGCTAGGGGCCGGTTTTATTTAGTGTCGCACGAGCGGCACGTGGGCTACGCGAGGCGCGTTACTTTGATTGTTCTTGAGAATTTGGATGAGTTCTACCCTTTTTATAGTAACAAGTTCGGCCAATTACGCAAGACTAATGCTATAGAAACAAAATACTTTTGTGACCGTATAAGCCTAGTATACATCTGTCGAATTCTTAGCTGCTAAACGAGGGTGATAAGAGACTAATGGAGTGGGAGTTTATGTGGTGTTAGAAGACACTAGAGATCTGTGTTATCTCTCTCACTCACCTAAATGAATGAAAGGATCGTCCCGAAAGACATGGAGATAAAGTAACTCTGAGTTGATTTGTCTAAGATTTGCGAAAAGATGACTACTTGAGAGATTTTGTTTTGTTTGGGTTTGGAGAGATTTTCACTGGTTTTGTCTTGTGCATTTTTGAAAATGCTCGAGACTTTTGTTGGGCTATTTTTGGGGTTTCAAGTCGTCGTTGGACTGTTCTTGTGTGGAAGTCGTTATTGGACAGTTTTTGTATAGAAGTCGTTGTTGGACTGTTTTTGTGTGGAAGTCGTTGTTGGACTGTTTTTGTGTTTTTTGACACTTTGTTGGACTGAATGGATTTGTTCGACTTTTGCTTGCCTCGTCTCATGAATTTTTTAATATTTGAGACTTCTTATTTGGGTTGTTAGAAGTTTCTTAGGTTTGTGCTTTTTTTGGTTTTGGTTTTGAATTTGTCAGAGTTTAGGCACGATTGCACTAAAGAATTGTTTTGATCCTCAGGTGAGGGTATCAAAATGTTTGGCATAGGATGCTATTTCTGGTAGTCATACAGGATCTGACGAATTGGGTAGAAAGATGGGGTCTCCAAACCTAAAGGTCACGTAGAGACGCGTCGATTAAGGAATTTTCACATCACAAGATACGGAAAAGGTGGTAAATGCACGGCCTCGTTAAGGCTTATTCTAAGAGGTCGAGTGACCTACACTAAAGAGATACGACCCAAATTCTTTCTAGTCTATTCCGCTAGTTAAGTGTAAAAAATAGAACAAGTGACTGATAAAAAGTACATGTGGTCATTTGTAACTCAAAGAGGACTAGGATGGTCCTATTATTTAATAAATAGCTAATACAAATGGCTGCTGGGACATACCCAAAGCTATGTTACTATTTGACACTGAGCTAGAGAAATAAAGGGATGGGGTGACAGCAGGAGAAGACCCTATAGAGACTTCAAACTCAGACTCTGACTTCGACTCTGATTCTGATCTGAATTTGTTTTCTTCTGGTTCTTTCTTGAACATCTCTTTTTCACTTTCCAATACATGGATTTCCTCTTCGACTGGGGAGATGAGGTGTGAACAATCCAAGGTGGATTCTTCATCTGTAATCGTTAGAACTTCAAGAGGGTAGTTAGGCTTTCTCCCAAGAGGGATGAGTAGACGACCGTCCTCAATCATATCTTGAATGACATGTTTCAACTTGTAACATTGCTCTGTATCGTGTCCTTTTCCTCTATGATATTCGCAATAAGCGTCTCCATCCCAAAGCCTACCTTTTTTTTCCGGGTCAGGTGTAGGACCTATAGGTCGAATTTTTCCTTGTTGTGTCAATCTTTCCTAGGCATTGGAATATGTGTCGCCAAGGTTGGTGAATTTCCTTTGAGGGTTTCTCTTCTTGGATGGTTCGACATATTTGACTTCATCGGGTTTGTTGGTGGAGCCATAAGAATTATTCATTGAGCCTTGATACCCACGACCTACCGTTTTGGACAAGAGTCTTTTCGGATATCGTTTTCACTTCTTGTTCCCAGCACAGTCAAGTCTTTGGAAGACTTTATATTTTGGTATCTCAGATGGTTTGCATAAACGGGTCTCAGAATGTCCACGAATTTCTCTACAAGAGTAGCTTCATCTGGACGTTAAATAAGCTGTGTGCTAGTTTTCCTTCAATTATTTAAGAAGTCGGTGAATCCTTCTTTCTCATTTTGAGTAAGAACCTCTAGAGTGCGCTTATTGACTTAAATGTGATCCAAAGGGTTCTCATACCCCTTGAACTTTGGGATGTCACTCATGTTGAAGTTGTTTTGTAATTGTGTGTACACCGCTTCATACTTGCGATTGTTCTCTCTAGAAGTTTCATCTCCTTTGAGATACATTAGTTGCTCTTCCAAGTATTGGAGTCGCTTTTCAGCTTCAGTAGGAACCGGCTTGGGATTGACTTCTGATTGCTGCTCGAAAGGTGGAAAGTCACCATGCACACTGTGGGGAATGTATAGAGGAAGAAGTCTAGTTTCCATGGCGACAATTCGATCCTCCATGGCATTGAGGTGAGCAAAAGTTTGGTCTTGACTTACCTGGAAATGGATGAGCGCAGCTAAGATTTGATTATTATCATCCTGGTTTGGTGCACGAATATTTGCTTGACTAGCTCCAGGCATCTTGAAAACTGACCAAGAGACCGACGACGAATCAGAACACGATCGACCATTCTAGCACACTTACTCGAAAAGACTCGACTTGTGAAGTGGGAATGTACCACTGTGTCGAAGCGAATTTTGAAAATGACTAATTTGGAAATGAGTGATGACTCGAAGTGGAGGAAGACTCGACTTGTGAAGTGGGAGTGTGCCACTGTGCTCAGCGAGTATTGAAAATGATTAGTTTTTAAAATGCTTGTCCTAGACAATTGTAGTCAGGTTGTAGGAGTGTTGACTCGAAGTGGAGAATTGATTTATACTAGACACTCGGACAGAGTTTTGACTTATTTCACACTACTTTAGGCCACCTTTGAAAATGTTTTACAGTTTTAAAAAAGGTTTTTGATTTTGAAAATTTGTCATGATTTACAAAAGGGAGATCACATATGGTTAAACATTTTTAAACAGGGAGAGAAACGGTATGTTGGGTACATTTAAAAGGGATTTGGCTTTAAAGGGTGGGTTGCGATACCAAGCAATCAAACCCAAGTTCGGTGGAGGGGTCCGCGCCAAACATGAGTAAGGCCGGTTCCCAATCAATTTCCTCGAGTAGTGAAAGCCCTTGGTGCTAACATGAGTACACACCGTGGTATGGTTGACGTCAATCGTTATCCATCCTTAAGCCCAGATAAGAATTTGGACCGTCCAGACAGGACGATTGGTCGAAAGGGTTGGGTTAGGCCTAGGAAGGGCGAATAAAATGACCTACGAAGGTCGAGTAATGAAAACTGACAACTGTCTCATACATACTATTCCCTAACCTTGTTCAAGTTTCACCCTGGTTACACGTAAGTGTATTTTCCCCAGCGGAGTCGTCAAACTGTGATACACGGGTTCCGCGATCCTTTCCAAACTGTGATACACGAGATACCACGGATGGAGAAACGAGGGACAAGCGTGAAAATACGCATTTGTGGAATCGCCACCAACTTTTGTAGGAAGTTGGAACCGTTCGAATACATTATGCCATGTCAAGACACAAAGGAATGACATGAACACTAAGAACTCGTTACCCTTAGCATTCTATGTCTAGAATGACTCTCGTGGATGCAAATGAACACGAATGTTCATAGAGATCTGGAGTAAGGGGTGAGGGTACGTATTAGGAAGTTCTTTTGATCGAACACCTAATCCCGCCCGCCTCGATAGCGGCCTCTACTAATGATTAGAGAAACTCTTCTATTATTGATGTGTTGCCGGTCAAATGCATGCGATGCAACATCCAAGTTTTGATCCTATCATATGAGTTAAGACTAGTCGGTTGACATGTATTTTAGCAATCAGTTAGGTCAAAGTAAGGTTTAGATTCAATTGACATGTGAGAACAATTAATTAAATCATACAATGATTACAAGAGATTAAAATAAATTACAAAACAACAATGATTACAATGGATTTCATGATCCATGTCGAAAATTTATTTATAAGATTAATTAGAATAAAGAAAAGAATAAATAAAACTAAAACAAATAAGATTGGCAGCGATAATACGAATAATACTCGATTTATTACCTAATTAAACTATGTCAAAGCGAAACATGAAGTTCAAAGACAGAAACCACCTTGGAACAGGCGCATCAGGTCATGTTTCCTCCGGAAGAGGCACATCAGACCTTGTGTTTGTTCCTAAGATGGGTTCTCGCTATGAAGCCAGAATCGCGATCATTTATGATTTGTTGGTAAATTTACGATTTATTATGGATCTTTAAGTTGCATAAAAGTAATTTAGTTGATTGATTAGACTAGATATATCAAAGACGAATTTAAGGACTTGTTGTGAACGAATATAACCTTATAAGACACGGTCTTAAATTAAGGGACAAAACCCACTAATATTGACTATTAGGAATCTAAGTTAAGAACTAGATAAATAATATGTAACAAGAATAAAAAGACGACTAAAAGGCAATAATGAAAAACTAAAGAAAAGGTTTGAAAACGATTTTGACATAAATCGGACATGAATCTTACATTAGATGAAATACAATACAATAAAAAGACGGGATTAAACACCCTCACACTTACATGTTGACGAAACGAGATATGAACTAAAGTTATGATTTAGCGACAGCTCGACTCGAATTTACAGAAAGTGCCCTCGTAAGAGGAATGATTGATTAATTAAAATCGATTAAGTGTAGTTGGTCAAATTGGTAGGTCAATGCAATAACGTGATGGGAACCCAGAAGGATCTGAGCTTACGTGGTCGATTGATCAAGCACGTAGTTTTCAAAATGTTTAGAGCAAGGTCTAGAATACAAAAAGAGAGAAAAGAAGGGCCGGAACACTCGCGTGTCTTGAAAGTGTGCACGAACCTCTCCTTTTATAGAGAGAAATCCGAAGAGTTTTGGAATAACTCGAACACGAAAAGAAATCTGGAAAATATTCCGAAAATATCAAAAATGAGCTGGGGAAGAGGCGCAGCAGGCACTGCGATTCTTGGAAGGGGCGCAACTCCTGTTGCGTCATTTCCCGAGCACTTTCCTACTTAGAAAGAACGATTTCCGCGTTTCTTTTTGGAATTGCGGTAGATTTCGAATTCTTTTCTAAAAAAAGTAAGAATATATTTTACCGAGAAAAGATAAGTTTTGAAACATTAAAATATCCGGAATATTCTCGAGCGTTCAGACATCGTTTTAAAAGACGGTTTATAGAAAATGAAGCGGTTTTTTACCCGGACTCCAAAATGACTATAATGACTGTCAAAACGACCGTATCGGCACGTAGATGACGATCAAGGGGTAGACACAACTGTTTGATCTAGCACTTGACGACAAACTTACGAATTGTCATACATCGTTCCGCATACCAAACATGCGGCCCAATCATCACTGGGTGGTTGGCGGAAGGTTTAGATTCGAGGTATCTACAATTCCAACCTCGGCTCATTTCCAAGCACGATACTCAAAGCCAAAAGCAGCATATTTTATTAACATTACAAATCAATAGAAATTCTTCTCAAAACATTTTTTTTCAAACATAGAAACAATTCTTCCTTCTTTTCTTCTTCTTTTTTTTAAACTTCTTTCTTTTCCTTCTTTTTTTCTTTGTTTTTTTTTCAACGCACTATTCATCAAGACACAGGAATCGGCAATCCCGGTTCAACAAGCTTATAATAGAATTAAACTTCCAGAACATCCCAAAAATACAAGAGCACCGCAACAATTAGAAAGTTACTAACTCAACAAAGGTAGGTAATATTTTATTTTGGCTAGGAAGGGGTAACTTTTATTTGGGTAATATATGTAAGCAAGTTTTAATAAATGGCTTCAGAAGTGCAAATCATGTTAGCAAAACTCATCGAAAATGGAACAAATACCATACTTGTGCGTGTAGACGTAACGCAAACCAAGAGGAGAAACTACTCATACCTAAATGGGATCGGGTCTAGATATACCGATCACTGGAGGCGTACCTTACAATATATGTAGTTTGCCAAAGTCAAGATCAAGCCTACTAAGTCGAAAGTCCATCCCTCACCCACGATGTCCAAGACATCCCCATATAAATCCCCTCAATTATTCTGAAATACTAGCTTGAGCTACAATAGGGAATTGCAAGATAGAGGTGACAATATGCACAGGAAATGATGCGAGTCGTTATACACCAAAATTAAAAGCCTAAGTCTACTAACTAAAGAAGATAGCGGAAGTAGGGTCGATCTCCACAGGGAGGAAATTAACTAACTGTAATCTAAGTTTGTCAGTCACAGTCTCGGGCTTTTGATTTGGTTTTAAACTAAACTAAATAAGATTTAAGGGAAGAGAAATAAAGGTAGAGGTTAACACGAAATAAATCAGATAAAGGAAAAAATATGCTAGGATTTGGTCTACTACAATATCGGCATCTATGGGTCAACTGAGTCAGTCAATCTATCAATGAGAGGGCAATGGTTTTCTCCTCTCGGTCTCAAACCACCCTAGGGATTTTCGTAATTAACTCTCGCCCTCTTAGGAGTCACCTATCAATTCTAAGCAAGCCTTTCCCTTCCAATCTCTCGATCCAGGTCGGGGTTAACTACCTAGCTAGTCTCCTGCGTGCACTCATTCGACTAACCTCAATTATATTGCTTAGATTGACTCTCATATTTAAGATTAACTAATATACTTTATCCTATCATGCCTTTATTACAGTTTTCCTCATCCTAACATATAAGGGAATTAGCTACTCATACTATTAATAATGCTAGCAATAAAGACGATTGAATATATGACATTAGACATGATATAATCGTAATTAACAAGCATAAAGAACAATAACGCAGCAATTAAGAAAGGTAAAACATTAATTAAGACTAGAACAAAGATTAAGAATAAAGGAGACAAAAGAGTTTACAATCTTAGCAAATCCGGCGTAAAGAACAAATCCGCATCTTTAATAAACCCGAATGTAAACTTAAAGATTAAGAAAGTTCCGAAACTAATGGTGAATGATAAGTGTCTGCTAAGTAGTCGACAATCCTCATTAATGACGAACTAAGAGTCTTATATAATGCATAACACGACTTCTAAACTAATTAGTCTACGGACTTAAGGCCCGTGACAGATTTCACTCGATCGAGGGAAAATCCCCTTCGACCGAGGCCTTTATTCGAGAATATTAGTCGATCGAGGACTTCATCCTCTCGATCGACCAATTCTTCAACAGCTACCCCTCGATCGAGCAGATGACAGCTCGATCGAGGTCTTCTCTAGCAACAAATCCTCTCGATCGAGTAGAAAGTCACTCGATCGAGTCTTCTTCATCAGTACTCCCCTCGATCGACCAAAGATATGGTCGATCGAGGTCCTCTGGCCTAGCATATAGTGTTGGTCGTGGCTATGGACTTGATTGTGAGCGGTTTCATGCTTTCCCATGCAAGAGCTTCTGTTCCGTTCCTTCCATTCTCCTAAATGCATGCAAAGTGGACTGTTTTGGCTCGGTTTCCGCTACTACGCAGCTTGTACCTACAAAATGGTAATGAAAGTACAAAGTAGCCAAATAGGGGCATATAGTTGTAAGTTTCTTAAACTCGATATTAGACACTTCTAATATCATTTTACAATTAGTTTACTCTTAAACTAAATAAATCGTATGCATGCATAACAAAAGATAAGGAAAGAACAATTTCTTACATTGATTATGAAGTAATATGGGCACAATATTTGAACTCCTTTCAAATATTGTTCTTCAGCTAGTAATATGAGGATGATCTTCCAAGTTTCAAAGTAGAAACTCTCCAATTAGTAGCACCCAAGACTACCCTTAATCTCTACAAAATACTACACTAGTATTAAATGTACTAACCCTTTAAAATGATCTAATAATTCTTAATACTACACTAGTATATTATTAGAGAATATGAACTCCAAGTATTATGTAAACTTCTTAAGTTTAGAGAGAGGTTAGAGAGAAGTAGAGATTTTGCATTAATGAATTATATGAGATAGTAAAGAATAAATAAGAGGAAAAACAAGCCCTCTCTTAGCTTGAGAGAACCGGTCACACACACCCCATGTGACAACCCTCGCGAATGCGGAAAGATAAAACATACAAGCATGTGAAAAGATATGCGGAAATACGGTATTTTAAAAACCTTTAAACATGCAAGTTATATAACACGAGGAGTGTCAAAATATTACAACTAAGTAAGGAAATACAACAAAGAGACGGGATCTCTTAAAATGTTAGCAAAGAACAAGTGTTTAGCAAAACTAGCTAATATCGTCTAGAGGTGAAAACTTCCAGGGACAACGCCCGCTAGCTCACACCCGAACCCCAAAACATCATATCCAAAAAGGCATCCAAGCAAGCAACCTGTTCATTCATGAAAAACATGAACGCCACAGTCAGTGGGGAGTAACTCCGGGTTCTCCCAGCCATATCACCTTTAACGTACATATAAGGAAATACAAAAGTAGAGCATGCATATATAAATATACATGTGAGTTACGATAAGAAAAGATAGGCAATACAAGATATAATTATAAGATCACATGGAAATCAAATCCGAAGCCATCATGTTATTCAAAGACTCGGGGAAGACACTCTTAGGCAATCGAATACGCTCACTAGGGCTTGCATCTCACCGTTAGCGGTATAAGATTGATAAGATTGAGACTCGACAGACAAACCAAGTCAAGTCATGCGATGATCACATAAATCCAACATATTATCATCCATTCACGAACCAAGACATTGACGGTGTCCAATCATGCAATGACCATGAATAATATCATGAAATCACGCATTCAAGAACGACACAAGACGACAACTCTCACGGTAAATGAAACGCACTAGCATCGTGTCCCAGCAAGAATGATTAACAGGCATCCACGGGATCACATTTCCCTGAACTCATACACGATGCTACATTTCGTATATGTAGACTATTTTCCTCCTGGTAGCACGACGATAATAAATACGGTCCTAGTCTAAACCTGGCCAGGATCTCGGAATATAACGTGTTCCGATTCGACATGCGATAAACGTTTCGCATCCAAGACTCGGTCTTACAATATATATGCCGAGTCCCCAAATTCGGTAGATCAATTCACGAAGAGGCGGAAAACAGCTCAAGCCTCATAACATGCGGTACGCTACATGCAAATAACACCACCTCGCAAGTACACAACATTTGAACGGCCGGGTCGAACAACGCATAGCGTTCAACTCCCCAACAACGTCGTCGTATGCCCACTACACATGCATTTAAGAAGTAGGATACCTCTCCGTTCCGACATTCCAGCCTTACGAACGGAAAGTAGCCAAGGAATGAGAGTACAAAGCACAAGACAAAATAGTGCTCAAACCGTATCATTTGTAAAACCGACTCAAAGTGGGACATAGCAAAAACCGTCACAAAACATGTGATACATGCGAATGAGATATCATAAATCTAAAACATGAATCAATACATGATACCCAAGCTAGACCAAGTTTAAGAAGCATAATAAATAAGAAACATAGATAACTCTCCAAAACAACAAGTTTGGAAACTAACTTAAACAAGGGTTCACTTCAAACTGTCATAACTAGAGTTCTAGATATGGAAATGCAGAAATTTCAAGTCGAGGGGATAGCTTATCCTCTTACGGTTCCAACGAGTGGTCACAAGCCCAAAACAAATAAGTAACGAAGGAGATATGAGCATTCTACCAAAAAGGGTCGGTGCTGTGAATTTGCACGAGTCCACCCGAGAACAACAACACTATTTCTATCATTTCCAATTTTCATAATTCACTTCTATCAACTATCAACAATCAATATTCATCATCAACAAGCATCAACTAACAACAATCATCATCAAAATCATAATTTCTAAGCTTTCTAATTGTATTCTAAATACGAATTCTAACATGGAAATCATGTAAAACACGTAAATGATACCGAGTAACCCTTCACCGTTACCTTTACGCGGCTTTAAACGGTTACTAAGATTTCCTAGTAGTCTCCACCTACAATTAGGCAATATAAGATGAATATACTTCACCTTGAGAAAGACGGATAATTTAAAAAGCGAGAAAGACGGTAATTTTATTACCAATACGAATAGAGGAAGCTAAGAGGGGAAGAATGAGACGAACTTACGTGAATTCCGTCAAAGAACGAATGCGGTATGATGATTTTAAAATCGGATCAAAGAGGGTTTTAGGTTTTGGTGGTTTGATGAGGAAGAAGGAGATGTTTTTGGTGTTGTGTTAATGAAATAGGTTAAGGGGTATGAGGGAGTATAAGTAAAGGGTGAGTCGGAAAGTCAACAAAAGTCAAAGACGGCTTAAAAGTCAAGAAAATTCAAAGACGACTTAAAATTCAAGAAAAGTCAAACTCGACTCAAAAGTTAAGAAAAGTCAAACTCGACTCAAAAGTCAAGAAAAGATAAGCTCGACTCAAAAGTCAAGAAAAGTCAAACTGGCCTTAAGACGGTATTTTCATGGAATCTCCCAGAAATTCCAAATACGAACTCGGAAATTCTAAATTCGACTCGGAAAATAAAATTATAAATTAAAACTTAAACTTGCTGAAAAGATTTTGTAAAATATTTCTACTAGAAAAATAGGGTACATTTCCGGGTGTTACAAATCACCCCACCTTTTAAAAAGTTTCGTCCTCGAAACTTGAGAGTAGAAAACAAAAGTATCAAGGATAAGAATCGGTTTTCAAAATTAACACGAAAGCTTTTACAAAGGAAACATTTATGAAATGATGTTCTTCTCGAAACGGTTTAAGGGAATTTTTCATAAGTGCGAAACTCTATTTACGGATCACAAGAATGCTCGTCGCGAACGAGAACTCAAATTATCCAAATCAAATTAAAGTCGAAATAGTAAAATCGAAAATCAAACAAGCGTTAGTAAGTGTAGGACTAGTTATCAGACGTCTCCAATAACAAGTGCAAACATCCAACCAAACGCAAAAATCCAAATATAAAAGCAAAAGAAATCCATTTTCTCCACAAAGAGGGTACAAAATCCATCTTTGGACTTCTTTGAAACGTTAAATTAGAAATATAATATGGAAATTGGAAAGTTTTATCAAAGATAAAATCAAATAACAGGACATTACACGCACATAGAGCAACTCACACATTTCACACACAATTCAGGGTAACAAAATATATACTAAACACGCAAAAACGAAACAAATCGAACTCTTTGGGATAGGAAGATCAAGATAAAGTCAGCAGGAAGATCTACAAGAATTCAACCTCACTATATCTACTAATAAACAAAATCCCCAAGAGAATGCAATTTACCCAATTTGCAACTCATCATTTTAAATCATCAGATTTCCTACCAAAAATATTCCATAATCACGAAACTTCGAGTAACAAATCCCAATTATTCAAATCCAATTAGAATCTACTGAGGTCCATCGGCACGGTAGACTCCACAACTAACCACCCACATGAAAATTCATTGCGTACTCTAATCTTCTTAGCTCCATCAAAACTCTTATTAGAAACCACCAACAAAATATTTATATCTAGGGAAACATGATCGTTAACAACCACAAGGTAAAAGAGGCTTACTATGAAATCCTTTGATCCAATTTATTCCAAAATTCATTATCCTAAGTTATTAACAATGAACTTTCTCATCTTCAAAAGTTAAAACACAAATCCTCAAAAGAGACTAATCACAAAATCTCATTTCACTTAACTTTTGCCAATCATAGGGCAATGCGACCGAAAATCAATTTATTTAGCTCTTTCAAACTCTCAATACATCGGTTATCGCTTATGACAATATTCCTCAAGTTTGGTCATCCAACCCAAATTCCACAAGATAATTATATTCCCGTTAGGGTCCAACCTTTAAAGACCACAATTTCCAAAGTAACACATAAAGACATCACTAAAATACTTAACCACAACAACCAACTACCATTATGCTTAATTCGATCCTCAAAAATGATATTGCAACTTCAAGCTTTCATAGTCTAAAACCCCAAGGAGAGTTTCATCCTAAGCTTATCCTCAAATCCTTATAATCATCTAAACATGAAACTAGCTCAATAGGACGATTAGGTATCATATTCGAAACTCCATTAAAACACATCTACTAAACCTTACGATAGCCAATAAGGAAACTACCTTCCAAGAGAGTAGGGATAAAAGAACATGATACAAGGAACATTAGGAAGCTTCATTAAAGACTACGATAAGAAGGAATTAAAAGACGGAGGCGAAAAAGGAAAACGAGGTTGAGGAAGAGACAAAGCAGATAGTAGAGTTATGAAGATATCTGAGTAAGAAAGAAAGTACGAGCTTGTAATTTCTTAAAGATCAATCTTGACAAAAACATTCAAGAATGGAAATGAAAAGGAATGATGGCACGAATAAAGGTTTAAGGTTTAATCCACCAAATTTCTCCTTTCATGCTTAGGGTGATAGTAAGGCAACTCATCCCAAACAAAGGTCTCTTACAAGGGACCATCGTACCACAATCATCAAAGTAAGGTACACCTAGATTTAAAAAATTGATTACAACCCAATTCATCCACCCTTTCATATAACACGGATTCCCAATTATGGAATTGCAACTCAAGCATAGTAACATTCTCTCAACTCCATAATTTGACACATTACCAAAGGTTTCAAAAACCGAAGAACTAATAAGGAATTCTCCATACTAATTTCTTTTCAACTCTTACGGCCACAAGGTAGAACACCGAACAAAACGTCATTATCAACATCATATAGCCCACGAGTTCATTATTAACAAAGTACAACCTCAAGTCAAACATCATCATTAACATCCTAAGGTATTTCCATCATAGATCACATCATCGAATCTCGCTCATATCTATAATTCTCAAGTAATATGGTTCAACTTACAACGAAACCTTACTACTTCAAACAAGTCTCCTATACCATAAGATAAGATCATATTTTTAAATCCAAGAATTATAGCCAAAAGCTTTTCCACCAAGCCTATACT
This sequence comes from Heliosperma pusillum, assembly GCA_022085475.1. Lineage (NCBI taxonomy): Eukaryota > Viridiplantae > Streptophyta > Magnoliopsida > Caryophyllales > Caryophyllaceae > Heliosperma > Heliosperma pusillum. The sequence continues at coordinate 23,025 of JAIUZE010055492.1, forward strand.
CAGAAACACACAAAAGGAAACCACAAGACGTCACTAAATCTCAAAAGCAATTCGCCCCTTAAGATATCATTCAAAACTTCTTATTTACACCAATTAGATCTATCATAAGCATGGTCTTCCAAACAATACTAAACTTCTAAGTCCAAAAGACTAAATTACTAATTGAGTTAAGAAGTCATAGCCAACTCATTCAACCTTACACCATCAAATATCATGAACTATTTACACACAAGTCATGACAAGCATCAAGCATTAAAATCATCAAACTCATCTTACTACCTTTCCTTAGAGTTACAACCAATCATCAATATAGGGTGAATTTAGATCTACACCATTTTCCTCTAATCACAAATTCATTCTAACAACACTAATATTCCACAAAATTTCAAGTTCTTCCGACCAAGAATAATATACCACCAACAATTGGGTATGACATCCACAAAAATGTTACAAGAGGAAGGTAAGGATACCAATGGTAAGATGGAAGAACTATCAAGAATAATTTCCAAGAGGCAAACAAATTGGAAAAGAAAGAAGCACTTAAATAGAAGGAAGAGAGCATGATACATTAAGGACGAGAGAAATCATCGATGAGGAAGAAATATACTTCAACTAGGCTTGTCAATATTCAATCTTCGGTAAAGGATACTTCTTCTAGGTAACACATATTTCACCTCAAAACGGTAGATACAAACAAACATAACATCACTCAACACAATCAACAAACAAGTTAGAACCTAACAAACATCAAGTACACCAAAGACTACCACCTTAGGTCCTTAAGTCTACCCATCTCTCATTTATTATTTCAAGGTCAAGTAATTTAAGTTTAGGGTTCACGTGTGTGCGTCGGGAGCGATAAAGCTCTGATACCAACTGTGACAACCCTCGCGAATGCGGAAATATAAAACATACAAGCATGTGAAAAGATATGCGGAAATACGGTATTTTAAAAACCTTTAAACATGCAAGTTATATAACACGAGGAGTGTCAAAATATTACAACTAAGTAAGAAAATACAACAAAGAGACGGGGTCTCTTAAAATGTTAGCAAAGAACAAGTGTTTAGCAAAACTAGCTAATATCGTCTAGAGGTTAATCTTCCAGGGACAACGCCCGCTAGCTCACACCCGAACCCCAAAACATCATATCCAAAAAGTCATCCATTGCAAGCAACCTGTTCATTCATGAAAAAACATGAACGCCACAATCAGTGGGGAGTAACTCCGGGTTCTCCCAGCCATATCACCTTTAACGTACATATAAGGAAATACAAAAGTAGAGCATGCATATATAAATATACATGTGAGTTACGATAAGAAAAGATAGGCAATACAAGATATAATTATAAGCTCACATGGAAATCAAATCCGAAGCCATCATGTTATTCAAAGACTCGGGGAAGACACTCTTAGGCAATCGAATACGCTCACTAGGGCTTGCATCTCACCGTTAGCGGTATAAGATTGATAAGATTGAGACTCGACAGACAAACCAGTCAAGTCATATGATGATCACACAGAATCCAACATATTATCATCCAAACACGAACCAAGACAATGACGGTGTCCAATCAGGCAATGACCATGAACAATATCATGAAATCACGCATTCAAGAACGACACAAGACGACAACTCTCACGGTAAATGAAACGCACTAGCATCGTGTCCCAGCACGAATGATTAACAGGCATCCACGGGATAAACATTTCCCTGAACTCATACACGATCAACATTTCGTATATGTAGACTAATTTCCTCCTGGTAGCACGACGATAATAATACGGTCCTAGTCTAAACCTGGCAAGATTCTCGGAATAAACGTGTTCCGATTCGACATGCGATAAACATTTCGCATCCAAGACTCGGTCTTACACATGACGCCGAGTACCCCAAATTCGGTAGATCAATTCACGAAAGAGGCGGAAAAGAGCACAAGCCTCATAACAATCGGTACGCTACATGCAAATAACACCACCTCGCAAGTATACAACATTTGACGGCCGGGTCGATCAACGCATAGCGTTCAACTCCCAACAACGTCGTCATATGCCCACTAACACATGCATTTAAGCAGTAGGATACCTCTCCGTTCCGACATTCCCGCCTTACGAACGGGAAGGTAGCCAAGGGAATGAGAGTACAAAGCACAAGACAAAATAGTGCTCAAACCGTATCATTTGTAAAAACCGACTCAAAGTAGGACATACCAAAAACCGTCACAAAACATGAGAATAGTGAATCATATAAGTTTTATCCAAAACATGAATCAATACATGATACCCAAGCATTAGACCAAGTTTAAGAAGCATAATAAATAAGAAACATAGATAACTCTCCAAAACAACAAGTTTGGAAACTAACTTACACAAGGGTTCACTTCAAACTTTCATAACTAGAGTTCTAGATATGGGAATGCAGAAATTCCAATCGAGGGGATAGCTTATCCTCCTTACGGTTCCAACGAGTAGTCCACAAGCCCCAAACAATAAGTAACGAAGGAGATATGAGCATTCTAACCAAAAAGGTTTCGGTGCTTGGAATTTGCACGAGTCCACCCGAGAACAACAACACTATTTCATCATTTCCAATTTTCATAATTCACTTCTATCAACTATCAACAATCATCTTCATCATCAACGATCTCAACTAACAACAATCATCACTCAAAATCATAATTCCTAAGCTTCTAATGGTATTCTAAATACGAATTCTAACATGGAAATCATGTAAAACACGTAAATGATACCGAGTAACCCTTCACCGTTACCTTTACGCGTCTTTAAACGGTTACTAAGCTTTCCTAGTAGTCTCCACCTACAATTAGGCAATATAAGATGAATATACTTCACCTTGAGAAAGACGGTAAATTTAAAAAGCGTGAAAGACGGTAATTTTATTACCAATACGGATAGAGGAAGCTAAGAGGGGAAGAATAAGACGAACTTACGTGAATTCCGTCAAAGAACGAATGCGGTATGATGATTTTAAAATCGGATCAAAGAGGGTTTTAGGTTTTGGTGGTTTGATGAGGAAGAAGGAGATGTTTTTGGTGTTGTGTTAATGAAATAGGTTAAGGGGTATGAGGGAGTATAAGTAAAGGGTGAGTCGGAAAGTCAACAAAAGTCAAAGACGGCTTAAAAGTCAAGAAAATTCAAAGACGACTTAAAATTCAAGAAAAGTCAAACTCGACTCAAAAGTTAAGAAAAGTCAAACTCGACTCAAAAGTCAAGAAAAGTCAAACTCGACTCAAAAGTCAAGAAAAGTCAAACTGGCCTTAAGACGGTATTTTCATGGAATCTCCCAGAAATTCCAAATACGAACTCGGAAATTCTAAATTCGACTCGGAACATAAAATTATAAATTAAAACTTAAATTTGCTGAAAAGATTTCGTAAAATATTTCTACTAGAAAAATAGGGTACATTTTCGGGTGTTACACCCCACATGGGTGGGGTGTTGTCATTTTCACATTGTTCTTCACAATGTAGGGTTGAGTGTATGGGTTATTGTAGTAATGATTTGTTCTAATTCTCAATTAGAGTAAAATACAAACTAAAATCGTACCCACCAACACCACAAAACCGGTGCACCCATGTAATATGGGTGTCCATTTTATTTTTGCAATTTGTCATTTGTCACAAGTGTGACATGTGACATGTAACATGTAGTTAGGCTTATAAATGTACATTTAACTAATTTAAATGCAATTTAATAACAAATAAATTAGACTTAACATTTTAAGTCACATTTAATAATTACATGTAAATAAAATGGGTCATCTCATATTTGGTTAATATAATCTACAACAGTTTGTAATTATAATCGACCAATTTCACTTATCTCAAATGTTTTCATAAACATAATGCATTCTTAGTAATATAACAATTAAATTACCAAAATGAATCTTATTTAATCATATTATAATAAGATATAATTCTCACTTACAACTGTTCAAATTTAAGGGATTAATTAATCTGCATCACTATACAATTAATTAATGTACATGATTTGGGGATTGTCCTTTAGGTGTGACCTCAATGGATCAACTGATCACCACCGTCATACGACAGTAACGTCAAACTCAATTGAGCCAATCGTTACCGATTTATGTTGACCAGTTGACTATAATATTCATCATCCCTTTGTATTCTTATTATTGAGATTTAATTATGTGATCGCACTATTGTTGAGGACATTTACTCCAACAATCTCCCACTTGTTCGAGACAAGTGTGCGTCACCAATTCTCTTGTCCTATTACACATCTCCCACTCAATGCAAGGTGTCTTGTTAGGTCGTACTTGCATTTGATCATATCAAGAGTGGTTTCCTCGATCTGGAGAGTAACTGTCTGACCGGAATTATCTACCATAGATACCTTCCGAGCGTGGGCACGCATTTTCAGCTTACTACTCCTCGATTGGCCTTGATATTTTAAACAACCCTGAGAAGGGGTGGACAATTCCTATCGCACTATTCCCTTTGAATAGCCACAACTCATTATGACCCAAAAGATGCCCATTTGACCCCAGTTACGAAGATCGTAGAGCATAAATCAAAGTCACTTTGAAGCTGTGCCACCCTAGGCGAAGAGTCTTTAGTCAAAGAATTGACTCCAAAGAATACTAGTAGCTCTTGCCATGACCAGGCTACAAAAATTGCCAGAATTCTATAAGCGGTCACTGCCCAACAGATTGTCACTTACAGTCTGTCTATGTGATCGATTGGTCATCCCTATGACCCTATGACACTTGAACTTGCCATCAATCGCACCACAATCTAGTCACTTCGAGATGTCACCTCATATAAGTGACTATGGGCCAACGCTATGTTAATACAGTCCACTTCAATGGGGTTCAAAATTGTCTCTACAACCCATTTGGATATAATAAAGCACAAAACGAGTTTTAGAAACTCAAACGATAAATGTGATTATCACATATGAACAATCAACACAATGTTATTGCTTCATATCATATAATCTAAAGTTTATTTCGTCTATGACAATTCACGACGATCTTATTAAATGCAATAAAGGCTTGGGTAGTGAATATACCATGTATTCATTTATTCCAACCTTGTTAATTGCCTTTTCCTTCCATCCAACGTTATTCCTAATAACATGAATTCATCTATGTACATGTCTAGATCTCTATCTAGTGTTGGGCTCTTTAACTTGAAAGATACTCCCACTCGTTATCATGATAACTGATAGGTATTTAGGTGAAGGGATCTACTATTAGTTCCTTTTAAACCACCTTATCCTCATCATAATGTACTAGGTCTCTATTTGTAGAATTTATAATGATTGACTCTTCAATCATTCTTTTAGTTATTCGCTTCTTGTATAACAAAAGTACGCCTAGGATTTCGATAAATCCTTTTATAAGTTTGGAAATTTGGGATTGTGTAACCTTTACCACATTGTCAAATTTTCTCTACCAAACACAAGAATGTATCCCTAGTTCTCCTCGAGAACTCTATGGATGTTCTTGTAGGCTATCCAATGACACTCATCTGGATTGATTTGTTATGGGCTTGTCATACTCCTAGCATAAAATTCATTTAGGTATGTGCATGTTATGGCACACATGATCGATATCATGTGATCAACAACTCTTAGGTTCAGTGGATGACTATGACCCTTTCATAGTGATCCCACTTTTATCAACATAAACAACCTATTTAACTTGTTGAATAGATTAAGGATCTTATCGATATAAGATACCTTATAAATGCCAAGCTAAAATCTTATATTCCACAATAGATTTTGATTTCAGTATACACGTTGCCCTCTTTCATCCAACATTAAAATCCTACCACTCCTTTCAAAAAGGTAATATGAATATGTCATTCTTAATGAGTGAAACGTCATTCACGTGGAAAATAATTTCTCCCACTGAACTTCATGTCTTTACATGATAACTTAAACTCCCACTTAACTTCATGTCTATAAATGACTTTAACTCCCACTGAATTTCATGTCTATACATGATATTTCGACAATTCGAGTGGAAAAACTCTTATATCTCATAATAGAAAAGATCATCATAACCTCTAGGTAGATACATACAATAGGCTTGTGTCATGTACACATCCTATTCCAAATCCCTATTTGGACATGTGGTTTTGATGTGTATCTTGTACACACTTATTATGAGGTATTTCATTGATGATTTGGATCTAAGCATAGTTACGCATTAACTTAGCTTTTGTAGACATCTACATGTCTATCCATGCAACTATAATTGGACAATTCCAAATAAAAAAATTTATTTGCATAGATTCCATTTATTTTCACAAGTCTCTTTTAGAAAATCGAAATTCAAAATTTCTAGGTACTTCCACTTCATAGATCATAATCTTATTATAGCAATAACAATTTCTTTTGGTCTCGTCACTAGTCTAAGGATTCACTTAAGAACGCTTTCTTTTGGTCTCCTCACTAGTTTTGAGTCTAACCTAAGAACATTTTCTTTTGGTTTCCTCACTAGTTCCTAACTAGGTTTTCGTTGTGGCTTATTTTTCTCCCACTCTATCTTTAGAAAAGACAACTATTTTCCACAAAGATAGCCTTATGAGCCACAAACAATTTTGTACTCATACTCGTGAGGGAGGTAGAAGTATCACGACATGACCTTAAGTAATCTACTAAAGATTTCATTGTAAAGACATCGAATCTTAGCTTCGAGATAGACTAGTTCTATAAGCTAAAGAGGTGTACTCATATTCATGTCAATTACAATCTTTATAAGTGGTGAGGCGAATTGGTTTGGTAGACTCCCTATCTACTTTGAGTTCAATAACTCAATTTTTGACTTAGCAATTGATCTTTCAAAGTGAGAATCGAATTCTTAGTCTTCTATTATAATGATCCTATCATCATAATACTAATATGATCAATTTGAGTGGATACAATTTATGTTATTAGTGCAAGTAGAGTATGATGACAAGTTTTTAGAACTAAACGTTTCAACAAACCGAGTGACTTGGGTTGAGAACCAAGTCACTAAATCCAATTACAACCAATGTTAATAAAAGGAATTGAACAAATTTCCATGTCAAACAAGGAAATTATAAAAGTTCTAAAAACAATGTCTCAAAATACATCCCAAAATTTTGACACTTCAAAATGAAACCAAGCTTCCATAGATCTTCAATCATGGGTAGCTACCTTAGCTTCCCTTGAAGAGCTTTCTTAGGCTTGCTTGTCTTTGTCTTTATCCTTGCTTGGATGCCCTAATTACAATTAAATAGGGTAAGAGTCACAACTTGTATCTATATGTGGGAAATATCGGTATACTTCCCTTTAAATTTTTCGGATTATAATAAAATTATAACTATATGAATTTCTAGTCATAAATTAAATTGCATAATATAAACAAGAGATTAAGAAATAACCTTCTGTCCTAGTAAAAGGCCTAAGAACAAATACCAAAGTAGGTATTCTCCCAATCGTTACACCCAAGATGGTTCAAGAAATGCCTTCGTCGTGCTAGAACGAATACCCAAAATTACTTTTAATTTTGTGTGTGTATTGATGATGAATGTAGAGATGAATAAGAGAGTAAAAAATCAGAATTTTCTTTCTCTTCTTTACTCTTGTGCCGTCACAATCAGTCAATTAGGGGTACTTTTTTAGCGACTAAAATCAGTTGCCAAATTCGGTCGCCTGAACGTTGTTTTTTTGTAGTGGTAGTAACCATAATAACCATAGTAACATCTCCAAACACAAACCCGAACTCTATCAACATCATCATCAATCACATATCATGAATCATATAAACTCATAATAAATCATCTTATCACAATGATTAATACACACAATTACTGAGTAGGAAAACCCTACATTTTCGCAAATCCGCAGCAATTCACAATCATTCTATCAACAATCTTCTTTTATGAATTCCTTCCCTTAAACATGCAATTATCATAATCAATACTAACCCTTGTTCCCCTTTCCCCCAAATCTATTAGGGTTACAATTACAACACAAACGAATCACTAACAAGAATACTTACCAAAGCAATCAACCAAGATAGCAAAAGATCGGATCCGACACGAGACGATTAACGGTTGTTCTTGAGGAATTAGAGAGAGTTTGAGAGAATAGGGTTTGTAATTATGAAACGTAAAATGAAATTATGAAAGTTAATACCACTTATTAACCTTTAATCCACCGTCCGATAAACCTCCGAAATCTGTCGTACTCGGTCGAGTACAACATGTACTCGTTCGAGTACGGCTTACTCGGTCGACTGTCGATCTCACTTGGCCGAGTATGCAAGAACAGAAAATTGTTCCAAACATCAGGCTAATCCACTCGGTCGAGTAGCTTCTACTAGGCCGAGTACCATATGTACTCAGTCGAGTAAGCCTTACTCGGCCGAGTCCCTAGTACATAAAAATACGGAGTATTACTTTGGCCTTATGGCCGATTACAACATTAAAGAAGATTGTTCCAAATATCAAATAAATTTTCACATAACAACGACTAATAGGGATGAACAACTACCAATTCAAGCTACGCTCCACTGATCTTAATCTTCTTCCATGTCTCTATCGTTAGCTGCTCCTGAAGTTCCCTCGCCATCACCCTGACCGACGTGCCTACTCCCCCATCCCCTGCGGGAAACTGTTTACCAAAGTCGGCACCCACGACCCAATAAGGAAACCATACCCATGGCTAATAGAGGTTCCCAAGTCTGCCCGGTTCACCCCATAGCAATAAAACACTTTGTTATTATCACCAACTCCTCTCCACCATGCCGGCTGTGCTAAGTTAGTCCCCATATTCTGCATGTGGGCTAACTCCTGAAGGTTCCTTAACACCAAAGCATTCGACAATCTCTCTGTCAACTCAGTTAATTGCATCCTAGGATCATGTACTCTAGGGTAGTGCGGATACTGATAGTAGCTGATACTGACCCTACTCCTGGGGAATAAACAGCTGCTCTACTGTCTCCTCCCTTAAGGTCTGAGCATTTCGAACTAGTGTGGCCACCCTCCTCTAATGGGTAGTCACGATTGGCTCCGCCATCTCTACTAAGAGATGACCCAGGATAAGGTATGTCTAAGGGGGTCCCACTGGTTCATCGCTATCGCGTCCAGGCTCTGTTAGATGGTCGGTAACGGGTAGGTTTTCCCCGGCAGGTAATGTCAACCTTAATCTTCCCTTAACCCTCCAAGCTAACAGTCCACCATCCAAGTCTCTTAGCCAGTTAAGGTGAAAAAGGCAGTCCCGATCAATCATAGGAACACCCTCAAACAAGGCAGGATGGTCCTCGGTAGGAGTATAGTCAACCATCCTCTGATCTAGGCGGATCACTTAGCACCGCAACTAAGGTGATGGTGTCTCTGTGAGGTCATCTGAGCTAAGTTGGCACATACTATAGCGGGTGCACTATATCAAATCGGTTCTCTCACCTAGGGTTGAGGTAGGCAACCAACAACAACACTTCATTAGAATTAAGGTTACTCACATCACTTCTACCATAAAGCAAACAAGTCACCATCCTCAGAAAAATTCGCAGGGTCAGGTGTTGTACATCATTAATAAACCATGATATAACATTAGACTCGGGTCGCCAAATGAACAAAGGAATTTAGGTGGTATCACCCAACTCCGGCCAATGGTCTCCACACTAAACTCATTAGCCTTGGCCAAGCCTAGGTGTTCAGCCACCTCATCTAATGTCAAATTAAAATTTGTATTCATCAGACGAAAGCTCACCATCATACCATCGACATCATATACATACGAGTTCAAAAACTCAAGGGTCAAGAAGGCATATGAGTCTTCCAAAGTCGGTACAATCCCAACGTCTGAAAGATATGACTCACATCCTCCTCGATACCCATTGCTCTCAACACCTCTTGATTAACAAACCTAGTCGGCTTTAGACGGTAGGCCAACAAAGCAATCAAAGCTTTCCGTTGAGCGTACCTATCAAACTCTACCTACGGGTACATGGGCACCTTGGGTACTCCGACCCCAGTGCGGTTTTGCGCGGGTCCTCTTGGCAGGTGCTGAAGCGGCTCTAGACATTTAAAATTTTATGATTCCATGAGATTTCCGAATGCGTTATAAACAAGGACATTTCAAATTTCAAATTTTTAACTCAGCAGGCTCAGTTTACGACGGTCTTTTATCACCAAAATTTAAAATATAAACTTCAAAAGATAGAATAATTACTCAAAATTGAAATTGGTAGTACATGACACAAGTTTTGTCATATAAAATTTTTGATCTCTTCAAAACCTATCCTATGGAGTAGAATAAACAACGGTTTTGGGGCAAGTTGCATCATCCTATCAACTAGACGGAAATTAAAGCAAGTTTCTAGCGATAGTCGAATTAATAGAGTAAATTTTTAAAGAATACCTTTAAATTTTTAGATTTATTATTGTTGAGTTTTCACCCAAATCTCGTAGTGTTTATAAGTAGTCTAGAAGAAAGAGCTTACCTTGAATTATTGGAAGGTATAAATACAAGATGAGAAAGGGCTATTCACACAATATGTAGTTTCTTTTCAAGGAGAAGAAGAAGAAGTTTTTAAGGGGAGTTTTGATATATTGGGTTAAGAATATGTGCAATTTGGAAAGGAGTGAAAGAGATATAGGGTTTCAGACAGAAAATGAGGAACCGGGTTTATTTGGGGCACTCGGTCGAGTGTCTGCTGCACTCGATCGAGTATAGCCTACTCGGTCTAGTGTTCTCTGAACTTGATCGAGTGTCTGAGTCCGGTTAGGAAGTTGTTTTCCTTCGAATTAGACAATCGGTTGAATGTTCCCAGTACTCGGTCGAGTTAGTCTTACTCGGTCGAGTACTATGCGTCCTCTTTCGAGTACCCTCACGTTAACCCCAAAGATTAAATTAAAATTTTAAAACTAAGTTGACATCCTGCAATATCAAATATCGTTCCGAGTTCAGGGCAAAATCCCCAAACTCGTCACGGGTTAGATACTATCATGCTAATTCCCTCAATATTAGTTTTTTCGCATATAAGTAAACTTAACAGTAATATAATTTAGTACAACGTAAGCTAATAACGATGCCATTCAACACAATTAACTCAAATTTTCGCTCATTCGCCTCGAATTCGCATAACTCACAAGTATCCTATAACCATACTCCTGGTGTAAGCACGTTACCTAATTTGTAGCCAAGAGTCACCTCATGATTACCATTGTACCGTAGCTCAAGTACACTTATGCACGTTCGTAACACATACAGTCGCGTTCATGTCACATAAATTCACGCATTCTCCAAAATCAAATATACCACATAGACATTTCTCCCTTTCCTCTACCCATTGACGGCGTTTTCGGCTTAAGCGTGTTAGGGTAGGGATCTCGGAATGAGGGCGCCTTCTCACCCAAAATGAACATAAGGGAGCCCCTAGCACACATACATCGGGTTCATTTTATTTGACGCACCTACATTCATTGAGTTAATTGGTTTTAGATTCCAAAATCGTCGCTCTGATACCACTTTGTAACACCCCCATTTCCTTAGGAGCCTTTAGCAAGACGTTCCTTGGTAAATATAGGCGCTACCATCTCGGTTGCCCGAGGAAGTGTACATCAAATTGACAATAACGAAACATACTTTGTAAATATAAATTATACATAATCATTATTACGACAATCCAAATCATAACTTAATACAATAGACTCGTCTAATGATACTAGACTCAACATAACTAAGTGTGGTCACCGACTCGTCGCATCTCAGCCATTCCTTACTTGTCACGAACACAACCTGTTAAACAACCTGCTTCCCATCCCCCATTGGATCTTCACAGTTCATAACAATAAAGGGGGTCAGTACATTCACATGATAATCAACGAGTATAAGACAAAACACCAACACCAAGTCACCACTAACCAATATCATCACCACATGCTCATAACTGAGTTACCACCACAACGATAACCTCTGCCAGCGTCAGACTGCAAATCTGACCGGCGTACTATGACGACGTATTTTCCTAGGGTCGTTAGACTAGGTAAAAACACGGCCAAATACAAACTTATTAATCCTAATCAAACACAAGACAATCCTAATAAAAGGGTAGAAATGGCAAGTCAAGGGTCGAACCCAAAGGAAAGCGGAGAATAGCTAAGCTAACTAACAAAATTTTGCTAAAAACTAAGTAAGGTACTAATTACTAAATTAAAATACTACTTACTACTAATCACAAACTATGGGTAATATAAATGGGAAAACAAGTGGTAAACATATATGGAGAGTTTGAGTTAATATAGGAAAACGAAGACATCAAAAATGCAAACTTTTCTAGTCTAGGACAAAAAACAAACACCTAGTATACAAATATCAAGTATGAGACAAATGCTTAGTCTAAATTCTGACGATATTTAATTTTAAATTTATCCCAAGAAACGTAACCAATAGCAAAGTTAACTCTTTTATACTTCTCTTCTCATTTATCTAATACTACCTCTCAAGATTATAGTTAACAAGAATTAAAACATCCAAGATTTACCCTTTACAACTTAGTCAATACTTATTAAAACATAAGTACAACTAAAGAAGCAAGCTTTAAGAATTAAACCAAAGGATTAACCTATAATCATGTAACACAACACTAAACCATGTTACAATTACACAACATATCATTTTCTACCCAAAAGACACCAACTTTAAACCAAAATTGAAATCTTTCAAGCTTGCTTCAAACATTCAAGTATAGGGTGACGATTCCTAACAAGAACAAGCATTCATTAAGCAAAACAAATGTAGAGTTAGTCAAACTAAACATTCATCTACTCAACAATGAAAGATTTACACAAGAAAAAGATATTAAATAAATAAGAAGAAGATTTACAGAGTCTTACAATGCTAAAGGTGTGTACTTGTTCAAATTACACTAAGCTTTGAAGGATTAGCCTTCCATAACCAAAAGATTACGAACCAAATACTAAAAGTTCTAGTAAAACATGATAAAGGTGAACAACGATTTTGAGATTCAAGTATGATATGAGATGATGTGGTATATGTTCAATATCTCAATTTCTGGCTCTTATATACCTTGGTTCCGGAAACCTAGGGCCTTGAGAAATGGGCTTCAAAGAAGAAGAAGGCGAAAAAGAGTCGCGTGCAAGCTACGCAGGACGCTGGCAGCGCCGTGTGACGCTGGCAGTGCCGTGTGATGCTGGCCGCGTTTCAAGTTGCCAGTTTTTCTCCTCAATAATTGCATTTGTTGACTTTTGTTGACCGCCTTATGCTTGCCTCTATTTCTTCAATCTTGACTCTTAGTTAAATTTATTGAATCCTTGGGTTTGACCTTTGTTGACCCGGCCTCGGGTTTGACTTTGACTTTGGTTGACTTTTTGGTTTGACTCCTTGGTGGGCCCTTCTAGGCTTCCCTTCATGGCACCAAAGAAAGTATACCTTCAAGTCGTTCACACAAGCCGACTCCATACATATCATTCAACCCATATTAGTACAAAAAAACTCGGATAAAAAAAGTTATGACAAACCACAAGAAACTAAATTAGCACAAAACCGGTGCTAAATTGCTAATGACCCTTATAAAGCAACATAAAATGACTCAATAAGCTAATCTAGACACGACATATTTAAGTGTTGTCAAATACCCCCCACACTTGGGCTTTTACTCGTCCCGTAAATTTTGAGATTATCATAAACAACACGAGTCCAACATAGTGAGTATGAAAGCAATGACCTCTCTTCCCTCACTACGTCCTTCTTATAATCCCTCTTAAACAAACCAGCAATGATAAAAGCAAAATAAAAAGACTAAAATTTTGTGGCACTCTTCTCTCACAGCCCCTCCATATACCATCCCCCAAAACTAAGACACGACATGCCACCTACTCCGACTCATCTCAACTCTACTCCTCCCTTCTTATACCTTCCAAGATTGTAGTGTGGCCATCTTTGCCTTATCCCAAGGCATAGTGAGATGGTCTTCATCACCAAACATCAAGCAACTCCACTTCTTATATAACCCCGTTCTTACTCCACCAATGTATAACATGGCTACTTGGTTGACCCTAAACTTTACAATTTGCACAATCAAGCAACCCAAAAAAACAAAGTGATCCACCAATTGTTACAACAAAAGAAAGATTTGTGGACCAAAAAGAAAAATAAACTATCCTAGCCTCCTTCCTTTTGCCTCCTTATTTCTCCCATTTTTTCTCTCCAAGATTCTCTTCATATGATGTATTATGCTCAAATTTTTTTCTTTTTTTATTTTTTTTTCTTTTTCTTGAAAATCCCTCATTTTGCCTAAGGTGCCCTTTCGGGTTTTCACCTTAGCTTTCCTTTCCTCTCATTGGTGGCACGCAACTCTATTTTTCATTTTACCCGGAATGCCCTTTCAGGTTTTCATTCCGTCCTCGGCCACCTCCCCACTTTTGCCTAGGTGCCCACCCTTGTGGGTTTTCACTTAGCCGGGATTTGCAATTTTTTTAATAAGAAATGCATCAATCATTACAAGTATATAGAATTCTTTAGACCTCTCCCCTACACTCAGTTTCCACAATGTCCTCATTGTGGAGGAAAGGGTGGGATACTTCATCAATTTTTATTGCGAGAAGAGCCCAAGGCTCCTCCTTGATGATAGGTGGCCCTGTTTCTCCTTTAGCTCTAGGCCTTTATCAAGGGCCTCTTGGGTGTAGGTAGTGGAGAATCGCGATTTTGGCGAAGAGACATGCCAAAAAGTGAGCTAGCTAACCCATAAACGTCTTCTTGGGCCACCATATTTTCATAAGAATCTTGAAGATAAGTGTGGTGGTGTTCATTTTGTGTTTAGAAATGGGTGGTTGCTTGCTCTCCCCAAAGGTTTTGTTCCCTTCACCTTTCTTGTTCTTCTTGCCACCTTTGGTTTTGTTGTGCTTGCCAAAGGCAGTCCTCCACTTGCCTCTCACTAATCCTCCTCAACTATTTTTGTTGGGCCCTCTCGGCCCTACCTCTCAATCATTCCCTCTCCTTTACCACATTGGGCCAATCATCAAACGACTCAAGCCTACCATCTTGTTATTTTTGCCAAGTGTTGGACTCGTCCAACCTCCCACTAATATGCTTTAGAACATCATTGGTGCTAGCAAAGTATGAGGCCATTTGATGTTGCCATGGCTCTATGGGGGTGCTAGCATGAGTCCTCGCGTCATACATAGGGGTGTCCGGGTCATGGCTGGTGTGGAAAGGTGACTAGTAATAATTGGATTGTTGTTGTTGTTGTTGTTGTTGTTGTTGTTGTTGTTCTAAACTGGATAGGTTTTGAAAAGGCACGCCCTCAATTTCAAGGATCTCCCTCTCCTCCCTTTGTCTCTCAGTTCATTATCCACTTTGCACTCTTTGCCTCCCTTGGTTCATTTTCCTCAAAGGCACCTCCTCCTCTTCACTACTCTCCAACTCCTCTCCCCAAGAACAAAAGAAATCTCTAGGTTGTTTCCCCCTAGGTAAATGAGGAGGGCGAGACATCTTCATGTAGCTAAGTCCATCATTTCTCAACCAAAAGCCACTCAAGGGTGTCTCCTTACTCTTCTTAAACATGTGTAATTCTTCCAAACCCAAGTAATTGTACCTTGTCAACCCCCTTACAAGAATTTACCTCTTGCTCCTCTCCAATATCCCCCTCATAGTGCTTAACAAAAAAGGTAATCAAGCCCCCAAGGTGGATACTAGCTCTCTTAGCTTTTGCCCGATGTTTTAAACAAGCCTTCATGAAAAGTTCGGCCCAATTTGGTATCCATACCCTCCCGGAAGCATAGTCCACAAGAATAACCGGATATTCTCCGGCACTTAAGCGGGGTCTCCCGCGGCATTGAAACCGGTGGTAAGGAATCGGGTGATGAGGCGAAGAACGGGGTGGGTAATGATGGAGAGTTTGGCATCTTTGGATGCGGAGTGACTCCTAGTAAGGGCATACCACATAATATAAATTTCCCCTTTTGGGCACAAAATGGGTTCGGGAGTTTTGGTGACTTTGAGAATTTGGCGGATTTCTGTGATGCTGGCGTTGTGCCATTTTTTGTGTAGACGGAAACAGAAGGATGTTTCAGCGTCATCGGGTACGTCCAACTCGGACAAGGTTGCTAGGAACGACTCATATGCAAAACTTCGGTAGGTGTAATCCCAGGAGTCTTGCTCGAGATAAGCCGCTAGCCCAACTTTAGTTAGCAAGTCCAAAGCAAAGTCGAACATACCCAACGAATTAAGGGTGTTGGGACAAAAGAATATTGTGGTGACTAGCGGTTGAAAACGGAGTTCGGTAAGTTTTTCCCATACTTATTTGTGGGCTGCAGTTAACCCCTCATCCCCATAAAGACAACCTCAACATCGGTCTCGGGTTCACTCACAGCTGCCCTCTTGTTCTTACCCTTCCCAAACAACTTAGACACTCAAGGAGCCATTTTTTTCCTGCAAAATTTAGAATAGCAATGCAAGTACAACAACACTAACAGTTAAAAACACTTTTCTCTCTTATAAGCAATTCAAAAAACACTCGGTGTGCATCAAGTTCAACACCACTTTAATCAAGTGTTTGATGATTACTTATCCCCTTACTAAGAAAAATTTCACCAATCTTATGCTACACAACAACAAGAAGCTAATAACAACTCGATATTTAGACTAGAAAGCTAAATTTTTGTTGGAGTAAGTGTCCTCCACAATAGTGCATTTATATAATAAATCTCATTTGGAATATACGTGGCATGATTAGTATATTTTGATACTCCACGTCAGTTGATTAACGTAAATCGGTAACGTTCGCCTGACTAGAGTTTGACGTTATTGTCGTATGACGGCGGTGATCAACTAATCCCTTTAGGTCACACCTATAGGATGAGACCCAAATAGAATACTAATTATTTGTATACGATACAGTTTAATTAGGGCATTACATATATTTGATATGTACGTTTAGTTACGAGAGTTATTTATTGAAAATTGAGTTAGGAACTCATTCCACTTAAGTTTATTAGTCAATTATACGATAACTGACTGAATAAATTTTACGTCTTATTTAATACGATTAAATTAGATTTTATTTAGTGATTAATCGTTAATTCATTAAATTAGTTGAGGTTATGCATATATTTTTAGGTAGAGGTAATTGGTTAACTATGTTTACACAGAGTTGTAAAATTAATTAACTGGACATTGTGGGCCCATTATATATTGATATAATAGTTAAATAGCTCTTAAAAGTTGAGTGTATATTATTTATTAATTTGAGTCATATAATTGTTATATGATCAAATTAACACTTAATTATACAAGATAATTAAACATATGATTATAAGTATTTGTGGGACAAATATCAACAATCAAAATGGACTACATAACACTAGTTGGGGTCGGATTATTTGTTAGTGGAGATCAATGATGATTGTTCTCATCTAATCCTACACTCCACCTTATGTTATGACACCATTATCATTACAATTACTACCAACACTCAAGAAATTTGCATGTGAATAAAATAAGCAAAATAAGAGCCATATATGGCTTGGTAGTGCTGGCCAAGAGTCCTTAAAATGGGACAATTGTTGTTCATTTTTCCACTACTTCATTTTGTGTTTTATTTTTTACTTCTCTTTCTAACTCAAAAACTCTTTAAAACTCACATGCAAACTAATATTCATTCCATATTACTAGTGTAGTAATACAATAATATTAGTAGTATAATGTCTTACTTATTATCTAGTTAATAATAAGCTAAGATCTTTTGGGTTTAATCTTGGGTGCAACAAGAAAGAGACCTTCTACTTTGGAGGTTGTTTTATGGAGCATCTTCCATTAATTGCATGCTCAAGAACAATAAGGAGTTCTTATTGTGCCCATATTGAACCGAAAAATCTCAATGTAAGGTTGTTTTTGTCTTATCTTTTCTTTTATGCTTTTATATTTGCATGCATGATAACTAGATCCTAAATCATTAAATTAATGTAATTTAATGAACTAATTAGATGAGTCTAATTAAAGGTCTAGGACTTTCATGTGGAATGAGAGCTCAATTGTTACATGCATGTTGATTTTAAGCATTAGAGTTATACGATAACTTGGGTAAAATTGAAAATTTTTGTTAAAGATTGGTTTGCACGAAATTTTTGATTTTCATGCATACCTACTGACCTCAAAATGGTTATGGTCAAATTTGGTGATTTTAAAGAATAATTTGCTATTTATTTTGATTTATGGCCTTTAAATCATGTTAATATGCATATTTTATGTTAAAAGTTAACTAAAAATAGTTGCATGTTGATTCTGGCCTTTAAATCACATGCATGTTTTACATACTGTATGTAAAGTTTCGTGACTTTTAATTAAGTTTTGCATGATTATTGAGTTTTATGAGATAAAAGTAAATAAAGTGAGATTATTATGTTCATAAAATTGAAACGTCCTTTTTTGGTCTTGAAAAGTTTTGGTACATTTTATAATCTTATTTATATAATCTTGGTGAAATTTTGTAATTTGTTTCACTACTTTACTATATTTAATGGTTTTTATTTGAAAAAACGTTGGATACATAGTTATTTGTTCATAAACTTAATTCAAATTTTTTGGGCAAATTTTTCTTGTTTTTAGAGTCTCTATAAATGTTCTAGAATGTAAAAAAAAATTTGTTTCAAATTTTTATGATTTTTATATTTTATTTTGGGTTTATTTCATAAATGTTATGATTAAACCTCTATATTTAGCAAATACGATCAATTCAAACTAATTAAATTTAAAAAAAATTAGTGGGGACTAATTTTGAGTTCTAAATCAGTTTAGATAATTAGTTTGAGCTTAAATACGATTTAAGTGTTAATTAGTGATTTTTAATGGTTAAAAATCGATAAAATCCATAAAACCGAGCTAGAATGAGCATGATAAGTATTAAGGGCGATTTTGGTATGGATTTTTACAGCATTTTATTTATGTTGTTATTGTTGAATGAATGAATGTCATTTATTTAATTTTTAATGCAAGTTGTACCTATTATGGCCTAGATTATTTTAATCGGTATTACCGTAATGTAAGGGAATACCGATTCAGTTGTAATTTTATTTGCGATCTCGTATCGCCGTTTGTAATAATTTAATTTCATTTCTAGATCAAATGTATAATAGGAATTTTATTTGTATCTTTTTGTAATTAATTATTGTGAAGACGAAGATTCCCGAAGTCAGTGTTCCAAAAGACGGTGCCTTTTTGGAGCATGTACCGTGAAGAGGTAGGGGCCAAGGAGTTGGTTTCCGATTTTGTAATCGTCTAGTTAGTTGGATTAGCTAGGTGGTCATACTAGGATTTATTATTTGCTTGCTTTATATTTTTCCGCTCATGCCAAAATGGCCAACATGCATTTTTATTTCTCGATTGTCAATTCAAAGTTATTCAAAATTCACCGACTTAGTTCGCTTATAGGGAATTAATAACTAAATTGACAAGACCTCTCACAAGACTTAAAAAAAATTGAGATTAGCCTTACCAATTAGTAACACCTATGAATCCCGTATTCATTAGGGCTACCACGCTCGTGGGTCCCTTTTTACCTCGGGTAAGTAGAGTGATACGATCACAAGCTAAAATTGGATTAGACTCAACGAGATAAGCGTTATCTTGGGACTAGGAGATGGATTTAGTTGAAATCCGTCAAGCAATAGTTCTAAAGGTAGAATTAGTAAAGTATTGACTTACCATTTTTAGATAAAGGTAGCATACGATGACTATTTTTGTCTAAAGATGGGTCTTGGAATCACTTATATAATTTCGTGAGGGGTCATTATATGAGTGACTTGTTTAAAATTGTTTTACAAGTAAATTATATATAAGCAATGAATGTTTATTTTCCGTTCATATTTATTTTATTCGCGCAATGACAATTATTTTTCCTTCTACGAACTTGTAAATCCGTTCATTCGTGGAAAGGAGTTTCCATTATTTTATACGGTAGCATTTTGATTGCGATCTCCGTTTAAACCACCGTAGCTAAAGACAAAATGATTTTTTACTTTTGATCCTCACATTAACCATTGCAAATGTCTCTTATGAAGAGTATATGAATATGTCACACTTAGTCAAAAATGTTTTGATTTTGTTTTTGTGACGTCTCCTTATTACAATGGTGCATCAATCTTTTTGCTCCAACGAAAATATTTGTAATTTTTGGTATGTCGTCATAATGCTCCTTATCGAGGCTTACCTCAGAAGAGGCCAAATCTATTGGGACGACTAGGTTAATCGATTTATTTAAAATCGTGAATGACCAGATACCGTAGTCACTTCATGAAAGGTTTATCCTTCTGAAGGTAAAACCATGAATAAAATGAAGAAAAATCTTCATTATATTTCTAATCTATTGGTCTAAATAGAGATTCATGAAAGTGAGTGAGAGCTCTAGGAAAGATGTTTTATTCTTGATTGTTAAGAATATGACGAGGTTCAAGAGTAGGTTGACACGATGTTGGCACAAGGCAAGGGAAAAAGGCAAGGCTATTTTGAATAGTAAAGTCAAAACCCAAGCAAAGAGTCGAACCCAACTTTTGATGATTATTTTAGAGTGTAAGACACTAGAAAAGAATTTGCCCCAAGTTTGCTAAAGAGTTAGAAATTGGGTGTACTATTATCACCCATAATATCTATATGATCGACATTTATTTTGCTAAAATGCAAGTTTTGGGTATTAGATACCCATTATGGTTTTTATCAATGTATTCAATGCATATAATAAATCGTGCGACGACTAACCATGATTAAATGTCGACATACAAGGGAAATATCACTATTGTAGTTGTATTTCTATAGAGACATATAAAAGTTATAATGTGATCAATCTAGTTTTGGATTTAGAGGTATAGTTTAATAAACATTATTATGTACATGACCTCTAAATAAAGAATATAGTATCCACTTTGGTGTACGACACAAGTGTTTCACTTTTGTGAATGGAACAAGCGTTGTATCTTTTTATGCCTATACTTGGTCAATGGTTATCCCATACCAATCAAAGGTAATTATATTCTTGACCTAAACTAGAAATTACTTGTCATATAGATTGTAAAAGGCTCAAAATTGGTGACCTAGATCTAATCTTGATTCTGGACTGTGTAGCACATTAAAAGGCTAGTATTGACTAGTATTCCTAAAACATTTGATTTTGAATCTTATGGTGTGTGCGAATCTTGTATTCAAGGCAAGATGATTCGTGCCCTTTTTATTGAAAAGGAAATCGAACTAGTGAGTTATTGGCCATATTACATAAGAATATGTGTGGTCCAATAACATACACAACCAGAGATGGTAATGACTACTTCACTTTATTTACCGACGACTTAAGTAGATATTGTGTTTGATTCTACTTAATGAGGTGCTAAAAGAAATGTTTGAAACGTTCAAAGAGCTTCAATGTGAAGTAGTTAACCACCAAGAATATTAGATAGTGGACTTACGACCAAATCGTAACAAGAAATATTTAAGTATTGACTTTGATTTTCACCAAAAGTATTGTGAAATAGTTTCACGAGTTAACTTCTCTAACACACATTATGAGATAAGGGTGTTGTTGCATAGAGAAACAGAACCTTATACGATATGGTTTTGTCTTTGTCAAGATAATCTGAGCCACTTGACTAACTTTGAGATCTTATTATTTTTGTCTGCTATTTCTTATCTCACCATATCAAAGCACATTTAAAACAGTCGGATTTTATTTCATATACGATATGGATAGGTAGCGTACATAATTTATAAGTTATCCAAATGAAACAAGTGCTCAATAATCCTACAATGACCACGAGAACAAAGCGTTTGTGACTCGTGATGCTGTCTTTCAGTAAAAATACGATTATTTCTTGAGAAGACAGAGTAGGAGAAAATGTTTCAAGAGCCACAAACTGAGCATATGGTCCGGAAAACGTTTCCTCATTGTTTATTCAGTAGTTGTTTCTTCGGAACCTGAAGAGGTCATGAGGAATTTTATCACTCCTTAATAATGATGAATTCTAATATGTGACTTATAAAAGACTGTTTCTATTTCCAACTTTTTGCTATGGCTTAGAGTCATGCGATTCGTAATGGACTCCATGCATGATGGTCAGGTATGTGACCTGGTAAATTTTACTTGAAAAAGTACGACCTCTTCAATGTAAATTGATTTTTAAGATCGAAATTTGCATGGATGAACATTAAAATATTTTCAAAGAAAAATTGTTAGGCAAAGAGTTTGGCACCAACCTTAATTCTTCGATCCATTCGAATATACTTAGTGATTACAGCATTTCATAATAGTATGATGACAATTGGATCTTAAGAACCACCTTCTTGAATACGATTCTAGAAGAGGTAGAATATTTTATATTCACCTGTGGGTTCGTAGATCCTAATTATCCTAAGTTAATTTTACAAGCTTAAGAGGATGTCTTAAGTTAGCACTAAAGAGTTGGAATTAGTGTGTCAATCATGTTATAAAATATTTCTCGATATCTCGAGGAATTATGTCGTTTATACATGAAGTTTAGTGGGAGTAATATGGTTTTCATCAGTCATATATGTGGAGACATATTGATCATTTTAGCTGATGTAAGATTTTGGAGAAGTAGAATACATCTTTTAGATATCTGGATTTATGAAGATAAATCTAAAAGGATATTAGCATTAAGTCAAAATTCTTATGTTGATAAGATCTTTGATTAGTTCAAGGAAGTTGACCACATAATAAATTTATTCCTTTTGCTTCTGCTGCGGGATCATTTATATACGATGCGATGTATGCTCAATCCGACATTTCGCATGCTTTAAGCATGACAAATTGTTTGCAATCAAATCCAAGTGAGAGACTCACTTGATAGCCATAAAGAACATCCTTAACTACTTGCGAAGGACTAAAGATATGTTCCTTATGTTTGGAGTTTACAGTGAGTTGTGTGTAAGGGGTTACACAGACTTCAGTTTCCAAACTGATCAAAGTGATTTGAAATCACGAACTGGCTGTGTTATATAGAAGATTTATCTGTTGGAAGAGTTCCAAGCAGAAAACACTATTGGAAAGGTTCCAAGTAGGAGTGAAATTTTCAAATATAAATGTCATGTATCCGCTGGAAGTGTTCCGGGCAGTCTATCATTGCGGATTTCACAACGGAAATGGAGTACATTGCATCATATGATGATGCATATGAAAGTAGCTTGGATTCGACAGTATTGGAGGGACTAGAAGTAGTTCCTATAGTTGTATATCTTATCCCATGATACAAGTAAAACAGTGGGAGCTACATTTAGGCCAAGAGTCCTAAGTCTAGATTCAAACCTAGACACGTACTCATAAAGTTTTATGTAATATGAGATTACGTAGACAAAGAGAAATAGCAATCAGAATCATGGGAAGATGCAAATATTGCTAATCCATTAGTTATGCTTTTGCAAGCTGAACATGATAGTCATGTCATTTCAATGGGGATTGAAATATGTACCTGAATTGCTGGAGATTATGAGATATGAATATATTGATAGCGTATCAACTTTTCCAGATATTTGATAATCGCATTCATTGTTAGAGTTTCATTAAAACTCCTTATTTAGTTTGACTAAATTTTAACACTTTGTTTATCCGAGTTGGTTGAAAGATAAGTTGAACCCAATTAAAGTGAACATGATGAACTCAGTGTTTTGTCCCTAGTCACTCATTTGAGGTGACGTCTCGAAGTGACTAGATTGTAAGTCGATCGATGGTTGGTTCAGCACCATGGGGTCATGGAGATGACTGGTCGTTTACATAGACAGACTATTGTGACACTCTGTCGGGCAGTGACCATAATAGAGTCCCTTATCAGAATTGTTGAAGCCTGGTCGTGGCGGGGATTTCTCTTTTATACCTATGAGTCAATTCTTTAGACTGGCGACCATTTACCTGAGTCGGTGTAGTTTCTGATTGACTTTGGTTTTTGTCCTAGGTCGTGCCGTGAAAGGAGGCCGATGGACATCTTCTGGGTCATGAGGATCTGCATCATACAGTGTAAGATGTGTCAACAGGAATTGTCCACCCACGTTGGATATTAACATCTTCAGGCCACTCGAGGAGTAGTAACTGGAAATGCGTGGTCACGCTCGGAAGAGAACTCTGGTAAATTTTCCGGTCAGACAGTTATTCTCCCAGATCGAGAAAACCACTCTATTTACAATTTCAATTGTAAGTACGACCTGGAAGACACCTTGCAATGAGTGGGAGGATGTGACGAAAACGAGACAAGAGAATCGGTAGCACACAACTTGTCGAGACAAGTGGGAGATATTGTATGAGGAGGAGTCCTCCACAATAGTGTTGCTACATGCACTACTTGTATCGAACAAGTGGGAGATTGTTGGAGTAAGTGTCCTCCACAATAGTGCATTTATATAATAAATCTCATTTGGAATATACGTGGCATGATTAATATATTTTGCTACTCCACGTCAGTTGATTAACGTAAATCGGTAACGCTTGGCTGACTAGAGTTTGACGTTATTATCGTATGATGGCGGTAATCAAGTGATCCCTTTAGGTCACACCTATAGGATGAGACCCAAATAGAATACTAATTATTTGTATACGATACAGTTTGATTAGAGCATTACATATATTTGATATGTACGTTTAGTTACGAGAGTTATTTATTGAAAATTGAGTTAGGAACACATTCCACTTAAGTTTATTAATCAATTATACGATAAGTGACTGAATAAATTTTACGTCTTATTTAATACGATTAAATAAGATTTTATTTAGTGATTAATCGTTAATTCATTAAATTAGTTGAGGTTATGCATATATTTTGAGGTAGAGGTAATTAGTTAATTATGTTTACAAAGAGTTGTAAAATAAATTAACTGGACATTGTGGTACCCATTATATATTGATATAATGGTTAAATAGCACTTAAAAGTTGAGTGTATATTATTTATTAATTTGAGTCATATAATTGTTATATGATCAAATTAACACTTAATTATACAAGATAATTAAACATATGATTATAAGTATTTGTGGGACAAATATCAAAAATCAATATGGACTACATAACACTAGTTGGGGCCGGATTATTTGTTAGTGGAGATCAATGATGATTGTTCTCATCTAATCCTACACTCTACCTTATGTTATGACACCATTATCATTACAATTACTACCAACACTCAAGACATTTGCATGTGAATAAAATAAGCAAAATATGAGCCATATATGGCTTGGTAGTGCCGGCCAAGAGTCCTTAAAATGGGACAATTGTTGTTCTTTTTGCCACTACTTCATTTTGTGTTTTATTCTTACTTCTCTTTCTAACTCAACAACTCTCTAAAACTCACATGCAAACTAATATTCATTCCATATTACTAGTGTAGTAATACAATAATATTAGTAGTATAATGTCTTACTTATTATCTAGTTAATAATAAGCTAAGATCTTTTGGGTTTAATCTTGGGTGCAACAAGAAGGAGACCTTCTACTTTGGAGGTTGTTTTATGGAGGATCTTCCATTAATTTCATGCTCAAGAAACAAATCACAATGTAAGGATGTTTTCGTCTTATCTTTTCTTTTATGCTTTTATATTTGCATGCATGATAACTAGATCCTAAATCATTAAGTTAATGTAATTTAATGAACTAATTAGAGGAGTCTAATTAAAGGTCTAGGACTTTCAAATTTTCGAGCAAAAATAGTAGTGAAAATGGAAAAAGTTAAGTATTGAGTTATACCTTCCTGATTACACAAAACGTAAGCTCCTTGATGGGTAACACAACCAATGGACCCTTCTAATACACTTAAAAACCTACTATTGCTCTTAAAAATTGATTTTTAGGAAGAAAATTTCTAGATTTTCAAAAGGGATTTTTCTGAGATTTGGGGTGAATGAGGTCAATATTGAGGGATTTGATGGTGGAATTGATGTAAGGAGGATGAATGAGAGTGATTTTGATGAAGTTGGGTGAAGATTTGAGTGAAAATGATTGAAAAATGAGTGATAGGGGTGGTTTTGGGGTTGAGTTTTGGTGAAAAACAAAGGCTGATTTTTTTCTCTCTTGAGAATGACGGGTTTGCTGGCTGAAAAAGAGTATTCGCGTGACAACGCTGGAAGCGTTGTAGGACGCTGGCAGCGTTTGCCCCAGGTTTCCAATCTTCAAAATCGACTAAGCCAAATTTTGGCTAAGTGTTGCAAACTACTAAAGACTTGATTTTTCACTTCACTAGCCCTCAACAACCTCCAATATCATTTGTTTCATCGATTTCCGAACTTTTTACTCTTGGCACGCATCCCGAGGCGGCCTAAAACTAGCAAAATCTTCACCCAAACGTTAGTAACTTCAAAAAAACAATTAATGCAATTCTCTAATGAATTTAATCAAGCTTAATTTTGAAAAATCAACAATGACAATCAAATATAATATGAAAAAAGGTAGAATATTTACACATTTTACCATTTATTTACAGTCGATGGCTTGACTTGGTTGCTCTAAGGTGATTAATCTTCATAGATGAGGTCTTCAAGTAAGACCTCCTCTTCTCCCATGCGCTCACAATCCTTGAAGTAGTGCTTGAGACGCTGACCATTCACCTTGATAAGCTTCTCCGCTCCGGGCCCTTCAACATCAACCACCCCATGGTCATTGACCTGCTTAACGGTGTATGGCCCAAACCATCTAGACCTCAATTTACCCGGGAAAAGCTTGAAACAATTTTAGAATACAAGAACTTCATCTCCCTCCTTGAAAATGCGACGGTTTATCATGCCGTCATGCCATTTCTTTGTCTTGTCCTTTTAGATGGAGGAATTATCATAAGTATCACAACGAATATCCTCAAGTTCTTGTATTTGCAATTTTCAGTGTAATCCGCTCTCATCATAGCTTTGATTGAAAGATTTTGATGGCCCAATAAGGTTTGTACTCAACCTCCATCGGGTGGTGGCAAGCTTTGCCATAGATGAGACGTAAAGGGGACATGCC
Organism: Heliosperma pusillum; assembly: GCA_022085475.1. NCBI lineage: Eukaryota > Viridiplantae > Streptophyta > Magnoliopsida > Caryophyllales > Caryophyllaceae > Heliosperma > Heliosperma pusillum. The sequence continues at coordinate 49,988 of JAIUZE010055492.1, forward strand.
GATCGGGGTCTTGAAAGCGGTCTTATATGCCTACAAAGCGTCAACTAGCCTCTTACTCCAATATTTTCTATCCGGATTCACCGTCTTTTCAAGTATTCCATTGATTTCACGATTAGAGAGCTCGGCTTGGCCATTTGTTTGTGGGTGGTAGGCTGCACCCCGTATCTCTTAAGAAGACTCCCAATAACCTTGTTGCAAAAGTGTGTTCCTCTATCGCTTATGAGGGCTTTGGGAAAGCCAAAGCGAGAGAAGATGTTTTCTTGGATAAAGCTTGCAACAACGTTCGCATCATCGGTCCAGGAGGGGATGGCCTCAACCCACTTGGATACATACTCAACTGCCAAGAGAATATACAAATACCAATAAGAATTTGGGAAAGGTCCCATGAAGTCAATTACCAACACGTCAAACACTTCACAATAGAGTAGGGGTAGTTGTGGCATTTCATTTCTCCTTCTCAAGTTCACTGTTCTTTGGGACCGATCACATGTCTTGACAAATTTATTGGCATGTTTTAAAAGACTTGTCCAAAAGAAACCGCACTCAAGGACTTTGCTTACGGTCCTTTGTGGCCCAAAATGCCCCCCACAAGCATAATCATGGCAATGGTGAAGGATAGATGAGATCTCACTTTCGGACACACAACTCCTTATGATTTTGTCTTGGCAAAATTTCTGTAGATATGGTTCATCCCAAATGTAATATTTTTCTTCGAACCGTGGCTTGCTCCTTTGATGGAAAGAAAAGTGGCTAGGAAACCGTTTTGTTAATAAATAGTTGACCATGGTAGCATACCATGGCTCTCCCACTTGGATGGCATAAAGGTATTCGTGAGGCAACTCCCATCAACTTCGTCCATTATGCTTGGTGATTTTCCTTCATGGTTCAATCTACTTAGGTGATCCGCCACTACATTGCATGCACCCTTCTTGTACTTTATCTCCACATTGAACTCACTAATCAATAATACCCATCTCAATAATCGTGGCTTGGCATCTTTCTTTGCCATGAGGTAACGGATAGCGGCATGATCGGTGAATATAATGACTTTCGTTCCCAATAAATAGGAACGAAATTTCTTTAGGGAAAAGATCACACCGAGAAAGTCCATCTCCGTTGTGGTGTAGTTTCGTTGCGCTTCATTGAGAAGAGTGGAAGCATATTGGATCACGAAACGTCACTTTTCATCTCTGTGGCCCAAGACTACACCCAATGCAAAATCACTTGCATCCATCATAATTTCGAATAGCCGGTCCCATCTTGGGGCTTGGATACCGGCGTCAAGTGATCAAATGCTTTCCTACATTCATTAGTGAAAACAAACTCTACGTCCTTATGTAAAAGTTTACATTAGGGGTTAGAAATTTTAGAGAAATATTTTATGAACCGTCTATAGAATCCCGCATGTCCTAAAGATAATCTAATGTCTCAGGTGTTAGATGGATAAGTTAAAGTTTTTATAATGTCAACCTTAGCCTTATCCAGCTCAACTCCCCTTTCCGACACTACATGTCCTAGCACGATGCCACTACTCACCATAAAGTGACACTTTTCGGAGTTTAAAATGAGATGGGACTCTTGGCATCTCCCTAAAACAAGAGCAAGGTGATTTAGACAAGCGTCATAGGAGTCTGCATGGACGGTGATGTCGTCCATGAGCACTTCTATGAATTGTTCCACTGAATCCGAGAAGATACTCGACATGCAACGTTCGAATGTTCCTGGTGCATTGCATAAACCAAAAGGCATGCGGCGGTATACAAATGTAACGAAGGGACAAGTGAATGTGGTTTTGACTTGGTCCTAGGGGACGATTGGAATTTAAAAATACCCCGAGTACCCATCAAGGAAAAAATAAAAACTTTTTCCCGCTAGTCTTTCTAGCATTTGGTCAATAAATGGTAGCGGGAAATGATCTTTTAATGTAACCGCGTTCAAGCGGCGGTAGTCAATACATACTGTTGGAGTAGGTGTCCTCCACAATAGTGCGCCACATAATAAATCTTATTAAGGAATATAATTGGGATATTTGTTGACTATATATATGATTAGTCAGTTGATTAACGTAAATCAATAACGGTTGGCTGACTAGAGTTTGACGTTATTGTCGTTTGACGGCGGTGATCAACTGATCCCTTTCTGTCACACCTAAAGGATGAAATCCAAATAGTAACTAATTATTTGTATACGATACAGTTAATTAGTACATTACGTATATTCGATATGTACGAGAGTTAATTGTTAGAAATTGAGTTAAGAACTCAAATTCGATTAAACTTATTTTTCAATTATGCGATAATTGACTAATAAATTTATATCTTATTTTAATACGATTAAATAAGATTTAACTTAGTAATTAATCGTTACATTACTAAATTAGTTGAGGTTTTGAGATAGAGGTAATTAGTTAATTATATTTACAAGGATTTGTAAAATAAATTAACTAAGCATTGTGGGACCCATTATATATTGATATAATGGTAAAATATTACTTAAAATGTTAAGTACATATTATTTATTTAATTGAGTCATATAAGTGTTATATGATCAAATTAACACTTAATTATACAAGATAATTAACCATATGATCAATAAGTATTTGTGAGACAAATATAAAAAAAATCAAAATGGACCAAACTAGGCCATTGTGGCCGGTTAGATTGTAGTTACAAAGGTGATGATTGTTGTTCTTGTTTACACTCTTTAGTTACTAATTGAAAGTGACATAACAAGTAGAATATAATCATCACTTATACTACAACACTTCCCCCTAATGCATGTGACTAAAATAAGCAAAATGAGAGCCTTGTAGAGCTCACCATGACCGGCCATATTGCCTATAAAAGGGCAATATGATTGATCATTTTATTTATTCAATTCATGCTTGTTTTCTTTACTTCTCTCAAAACTCATCTTCTCTCTAAAAACTCTCAAATACTAATATTTACTAAGTATTACTAGTGTAGTAATATAGCCACAATATTAGTAGTATAATATCTATCTTATTATCTAGTTAATAATAAGGGTAGATTATTTGGGTTCATCTTGGTTCAACTTGAAGGAGGTCTTCTAGTTTGGAGATTTCTTGTTCAACCATATTATTAGCTCAAGAACAACAAGAAGGTGTTCTTGTTGTGCCCATATTATTTCCATATCAATGTGAGGAAATTTCTTCTTTTATATAAATGTCTTTATATTTGCATGCATGTTACATGGATCATTAAATACTAAATTAACAAGTAATTTAGCAACTAATTAGAGGAGTCTAATTAAGGTCTATGGACTTTCATGTGGTATCAGAGCTAGCTTGTAGCATGCCTGTTCATTTTGGACATTTTTATTAAAGTTATAAGATAACTAATAAATCAAAGATTTTGAGTTAAAATACGATTCTGACAAAAACTTTTGGTGCATGTATACCTACTGACATCAAAATGTTTTTGGTCAAATTTCGTGATTTTAGGGATTAATTTGCTATTTATTTTG
>JAIUZE010055529.1:0-11338 GCA_022085475.1 Heliosperma pusillum
ACCAGGAGGAAATTAGTCTACATATACGAAATGGATTGAATCGTGTATGCGTTCAGGGAAGGTTTTACTCCCGTGGATGCCCATAATCATACTTGCCATGTACACGATGCTAGTGCGTTTCATTTACCGTGAGAGAGGTCGTCTTGTCATCGTCTTTGATTGCGTGATTTCATGATATTATTCATGGTCATTGCATGATTGGGCACCGTCAATGTCTTGGTTCGTGAATGGATGATAATATGTTGGATTTGTTGTGATCATTGCATCACTTGACTTGGTTTGTCTGTCGAGTCTCAATCTTATCAAACTTATACCGCTAACGGTGAGATGCAAGCCCTAGTGAGCGTATTCGGTTGCCTAAGAGTGTCTTTCCCGAGTCGTTGTATAACATGATGGATTTGAACTTGTACTTCATATGCTCTTATCATTATATATCGAACTGCCTATCTATCCTTATCGTATCTCACATGTATATCTATATGTATGCATGCTCTACTTTTGTATTTCCTTCTATGTACGTTTAATGTGATATGGCGGGGAGAACCCGGAGTTACTCCCCACTGATTGTGGCGTTCATGTTTTTCATGAATGAACAGGTTGCTTGCATGGATGGCTTTTTGCTTATGCTATTTTGGGTTCGGGTGTGAGCTAGCGGGCGTTGTCCCTGGATAAAACACCTCTAGACGATTTTAGCTAGTTTTGCTAAACACTTGTTCTTTGCTAACATTTTAAGAGACCCCGTCTCTTTGTTGTATTTTGTACTTAGTTTGTAATATTTTGACACTCCTCGTTTTATCTATCTTGCATGTATAAAAGTTTTTAAAATACCGTATTTCCGCATACTTTTTCACATGCTTGTATGTTTTATATTTATGCATTCGCGAGGGTTGTCACAGTTGGTATCAGAGCAGTTACCGCTCCCGACGCACACACGTGAACCCTAACTTAAACTACTTGACCTTAAAATAATAAATGAGAGTTGGGTAGAAGTTAAGGACTTTACTTGGTAGTCTATTTGTTTATGCTAATTGATAGGAGTAACTTAATTTGTTTTTGTTTCTTATGAAGATGGTTAGACCCCGACAAGTTGAGAATGTTATGTTGGAAGCTCTCACTCAAGTGCTGAAAAATCAGCAAGATGCAGCTTTAGCTCATGCTAACCAAGTTCCCCCTAGAAGGGAAGATAACCATCAAGGTGGCTATGCATGGGTAGCTGGACAGATAGCTAGAAGTAAGATCGTACCATATGGTGGAGAGCCGGATCCTACGGAGTTATCCGATTGGTTACGTGAGATGGAGAAGCAGTTCGATCTATACCAAGTCTGAGAAGAGGACAAGGTGAGGATCGCAAAGCACTTTCTGGTGAGGGAAGCTGATAACTGGTGGGCTATCACTAGTGCCACCGCTGTTCTTGAAGAGGACTTTAACTGGGCTTGCTTTAAAGCTCTTGTGGAAGGTAGATTCTATCCTAAAGAGCTTAAACAACAAAGGCTCAAGGAGTTTATTGACTTTAAACAAGGCAACTTATCAGCTCAAGAGTTTACCGCGGCTTATTCGTGATGATGAGGACCGAGCGTTCTATTACCGTAACAAGTTGAATGCCGTTCTTCAAAGTAAGGTGAGAAGGAATACTGCGTCCTTTGGAGATCTATATGATGATGCCTTGTGGGCCTAGAATTCAATGAAAGCTATTAGAGATGAAGCTTTCATGAGCAATGCCTCTCCTTCTTATGCTCTTAGGCCGAATGTTTATGGAAAGAGACCATTTATTCCGTCTCCTTCTAATTCTTATGCTAACAAGAGGAGATTCAATCCTTCTTCCAATGCAAATACAAGGAATCCTGCTCCTTTCATTCCTAGAGCTACTTCAAATGGGGCCCTTAGGCCTTGTGCTCCTCAAGCTCAAGGTCGTCAATGTAACTATTGTAGACAACCATACCATCCTGGTGTGCCTTGTTCCTCTCGATCTTACATTTGCTACTTTTGTAAAAAGGGTGGTCACCGTTATGAGGATTGCCCCGATCGGAAGTTGCCCCCTCCTCCTCCTAAACCTAAGGGTTCAATCTTTGTCATGAGCCGTGCCGAAGCCGATGCTCATCCCGAGATCATTACGGGTATGTTCTCAATCTTAGAGCAACCGTGTCTTATTCTATTTGATACCGGTGCTTCTATGTCTTTTGTGTCATCGTCATATGCTAATAAATTATCAATCAAGCCTACGTCTAGTGAGGATACTCCCATATCCTTACCTTCCGGAGATATTATCTCTTGTTCTACCCTTTATCCAAATGTTCCAATATCTATTGCGGGTTCTATCTTTCCCGCAAATCTTCTTAAGTTTCCTCTAGGAGAGTTTGATATAATATTAGGTATCGATTGGCTAGCGATGTATCATGCTAGGTTCGAGTGTCGTGATCAAAAGATTTATTTAAACAGTCTTTTAGGGGTTAGAATAACCTATAAGGGATCTCATCCCCGAAAAGGTGTGTCTTTAATTTCCGCTATGAAGTTGGTAAGTATGGTTAGAAAAGGTCACCAAGCATTCTTGTGTGTTGTGACTTCTTCAAATACCTCTTTGCCAAGTATTGAAGATGTGCCTATTGTTCGAGAATTCGTCGATGTATTTCCTGAAGATTTGCCCGGGATTCCTCCCGAGTGTGATGTTGAATTCTCTATTGATCTTGTACTTGGTTCTGGTCCAATTGCCAAAGCTCCTTACCGTATGGCTCCGTCCGAATTGAAAGAATTATGGAAGCAGTTAGATGATATGATTGAAAAGGGTTTTATTCGACCAAGTGCCTCGCCTTGGGGTGTTCCCGTTCTCTTTGTAAAGAAGAAAGATGGTTCGATGAGGCTTTGTATTGATTATCGTGAATTGAATCGGATTACAATCAAGAATAGGTATCCTTTACCGAGAATTGAAGATTTGTTTGATCAATTAAAGGGTGCTTCTACTTTTTCAAAGATTGATTTGAGATCCGGTTATCACCAAATCCCTGTTTGAGATGTTGATATTCCAAAGACCGCTTTTAGTACGAGGTATGGTCATTATGAGTTCAAGGTAATGCCATTTGGATTGACGAATGCTCCTGCTATCTTTATGGATCAAATGAACCGCACATTTAGTGAATATCTTGACAAGTGTGTAGTGGTGTTCATTGATGATATTCTTAATTTCTCCAAGTCCGAAGAAGAGCATGCTATTCATTTGAGGATTATTCTAGGTGTTCTTCGTCGTCAGAAATGGTATGCTAAGTTCTCTAAGTGCAAATTTTGGTTACCTAAGGAGTCATTTCTTGGGCATGTGATTTCTAAAGAGGGTGTAATGGTGGATCCTTCGAAGATTGAGGCCGTTGTGGATTGGAAGAGTCCGACTGATATTAGAGAGATTCGAAGTTTCCTTGGTTTAGCTGGTTACTACCGAAGATTTGTCAAGGATTTCTCTGAGCTTGCTAGACCGATGACTCAGTTATTGAAGAAGGAAACCAAATTCCTATGGAATGAAGCTTGTGAAGCAGCGTTTCAAGAGTTAAAGAAGAGGTTAACTACCGCTCCGGTGTTGAGTTTGCCTGAAGATGGAGTAGACTTTGATGTCTATTGTGATGCTTCTAAAATGGGATTGGGGTGTGTTCTTATGCAAAATAGGAAGGTGGTGGCTTATGCTTCAAGGCAGTTGAGAGTTCATGAAGTGAACTATCCTACTCATGATTTAGAATTGGCCGCTGTTGTTCATGCTTTGAAAGTATGGAGACATTACCTAATTGGAGTTCATTGTCGTATCTTCACCGATCACAAGAGTTTGAAGTACATATTTACTCAAAAAAAGTTGAATATGAGGCAAAGAAGATGGTTGGAATTGGTGAACGATTATGATTTTGAGTTATTGTATCATGAAGGGAAGGCAAATGTGGTTGCAGATGCTCTTAGTAGGAAAGCTTCTCATGCTTTGAATGCTTTGCATGTATTACCTGTTGATCTTTGTGCCGAGTTTCGAAAGTTGAGTTTGGAATTCGTAGAGCGTCGATTTGTTCATGTTGGTGCTATGATTGCCGAGCCTGTGTTTCTCCGTGAAATTCGCGAAAGCCAAGTTGATGATCTTACCTACAAGTCTATTCAAGCCAAACTTCTTGAAGGTAAAGGTAAAGATTTCAAGTTTGATGATCAAGGTGTTCTTCGTTTCCATGGTCGCTTATTTGTTCCTAATGCTCTTAATTTGAGGAAGCGAGTTCGTTTCCATGGTCGCTTATTTGTTCCTCATATCCTCATGTCATCAAATAGATGGAATTGTACTTCCTTTAGGAGCAAGTCAAAAACACATGCTACCCTTTTCTAAGTCCATTACAAGCTCTTGCTTTGAACAAGTATTAAGCCCTTTCGAACTATGCACAGGGTTTGATTTCATTTTCATGAATACGTTGGCAATCCTTCACAGGATTCAACCCGGCATTATTTTAAATGTTCGCTTTTGAAGACAGAAGACAACATGGCCGCCAAATGAGCACACTTTTTCATATTCATTTTCTTTTTAGGGGAATCATTTCACTCCTCTTTTTTTCATTTCAAACGCTTACACATGTCTGGTCATTTCAAACACTTACACATGTCTAGTTATTTCAAACACTTATACATTTCTTTTAAAAAATTCTTTTTTAAGAGGGTATCCCATTTTGCGCCAGTTTAGGCCATCAATATGCCATATGTAAATTATCTTATTTCTATGTGAATTTCGGCAGCATGACGGCAGAAACCGTTGTTTACCAAAACATATTTTTAGACTAACCTGCATGAACAGAGAACACTCAACAGCAAAGGCACCTCAAATATATACATCAAACTGGGGCTCTCGCCCAAAACAAAATCTCCAATTAACGATCATTCGTCATTTTTTTTCAAATCAAACAAAATCTTCAAGTGACGATCATTCGTCAATTTTCAGATCAATTCAAAATTGATGATCGTTTGTCACTTCTCAAATTAAATCTAAACAAACATCTCGAGGTAAGCTGGGGGCTTGACACCTACCACCTCGATTTTCTACAAAGATTAAATGACTCTTTTTTTAACGATCGTTCGTCATTTCTCAATTTAATTTAACTCAAACACCTCAAGGTAAGCTAGGGGCTTGATGCCTGCCACCTCGATTTCAACTCAATTGAAATCTTCGATAAATTAAATCAACTCAAACATCTCGAGGTAAGCTGGGGGCTTGACGTCTGCCACCCCTATCTCTTGCAAAAATCAAATCAATTCAAAACGCCTCGAGGTAAGCTGGGGGCTTGACGCCTGCCACCTCCGTCTCCTACACATATCAACTAAATCCTTAATGACGATCATTTGTCATTTTCTCAAACCAATTCAAAACACAAAAAAAAAAAAACAAAGACCTCGAGGTAAGCTGGGGGCTTGACGCCTGCCACCTCGATTTCAAATCAATTCAAAAAATATTCAATTGACGATCTTTCGTCACATTTCAAACCAGTTAACCGAGCAGATGATTTGATCCTGGCATAGTCTTTCACATACCCACGCCTTGACGGGCTTCAAATCGTCACATGATGTTATCACCTCAGCAGGACCTACCTTCCGAACATACAATCCGCAAGACCATCTTTTATCACAAGAATTTTGCCCGCCACAACCGAGCAGATTCCCTGGAATTATTCGATCCTGATAGAGTCTTTCGTATAACCGCGCCTTGAGAAGCTTCAAAACCGTGATATGATGTTATCATCTCGGCAGGACCTACCTTCCGGACATACAGTCCTTGGGCCCGTCTTTTATCACCAGAATTTTGTACGCCACAACCGAACAGATATTCCCGAAAGATTCGATCCTGACAGAGTCTTCCATATATCAAGTTTTGCAAAATCCTTTCAATATATGTTTCATGAACGAGAGTTCGCTTGAGGACAGAGACATGCATATTCTCACATATGACATTATTCTAACGGCTGGCGAGCCTCATAACGCACCCTATTCAAACAGCTGGCGAGCCTCATTACACACATCATTCAAATGGCTGGCATGCCTCATAACGCACCCTTTTCAAGCCGTTGGCGAGCCTCATAACGCGACCCTGCTCAAACGGCTGGCGAGCCTCATATCGCACCACATCCCAAATGGTAAGATTCCTCAGGTATGACTCCTTCTTATGGCTAGCGAGCTTTTATACATAGTCTAAAGTACTTTAAACGACCCTCCCCGATGGTTGACATACTTTAAAATGTTCTCGACGATGGGTCCTTCGTTTACACCCCTTGAACCGCCTCGCGTCGCCTTAGTTGTCAGGTTGTAATCTTCGATTAACCCGGTGGCTATACTTTGACTTTTGCCTTGTCCAAGCCTCATTCAAAGTGAGGGCTATGTAGTTACCTCGTTTCTACACCTTCCACCAACCACCCAGTGATGATTGGGCCGCATGTTTGATACGCGGAACGATTTATGACAATTCGTAAGTTTATCGTCAAGTGATAGCTCAAACACTTTTGTCTACCCCTTGTTCATCATCTACACACTATACGGTCAATTTGACAGTCATTAGAGTTCATTTAGAGTCCGGTTCGAACACCGCTTCATTTTCTATAAACCGTTTTAAAACTCTGAGTCAGAACACTCCGAAATATTCTGATAATTTTATTATATATTTCAAATTCTATCTTTTTTATAAAATTATCTCGTTTTATCTTTTAAAATGGAAGTGTATATCAACCACAATTCTGTAATAGAAACATGAGAATCTTCCTTCTTTAACATGAAACCTCTAGGAAAATTACGCAGCAGGCGCTGCACCTCTTCAAAGGATTGCAGTCGTGTTGCCCCTCTTCCTTAACCTGTTCCTTTCCAAAGTTTGAGTTGTTCTACGACTCTTCAGCATTTTCTACTATAAAAGGAGAGCTCTGTTCTAACTTTTAAGGTTTTCTACATCTTCCTTCTTTAGCATGATACCCGTCACGTTTTCGCATTGACCGACCAATTTGAACAACTACACCTCAATCAACTTTACTAATTAATCTTTAGCCCTTTAACAAGGTAACTTTAGTCTATCTCCTTTCATCAACATGTAAGTCTGAGTGTGTTAATCCTGTCTTTTATCATTCTGTATTTATTTTCATATTATTCTTGTAAGATCTGTGTCGGAAATAAATAAAAAATCGATTTAAAGTCAAAACCATTTCATAAAACCTTTTTAGTAGTCATCAGACGTTGATAAGAAACGCAGAAGATTCTGCGCTTTCTGGAAGGAACGCAGCATCTGATGCGCCTCTTCCAGAGGCTGCCTGTTCCTGCCCTTCTTCTTCTTCCTCTAGTTTCTACGTCTTTTGTTTTCCCTTTTTTTTTTTTTTCGTAAATCGTATTAATCTTTCATTAAATTGCCATTCTCGTCTTAGATCCCTAATAATCAATATTAGTGTGTTTTAGTCCTTTTATCAAGTTTGAGTCTTTAGAGGTTCAATTTGTTCATATCAAATCTTTAAATTCGATATTGATAAATTATTATTGTAATTTAATTAGTTAAACCACTTTCACTCGAGTTTTAGATCGATATTTAATCGTAAATACCAACAAAAATTAAGTGATTGCGATTCTGGCTTCATCGCCAGAACCCAATTTAAGAACAGACGCAACATGTGTTGCGCCTCTTTCAAAGGACGCACCAATTGATGCCCCTGTTCTGGGTTGGTTTTTGTCTCTGAACTTCCATTCTCGCTTTAACGTAGCTTAATTAATTAATTAATTGACTATTAATCGTAATATCGTCCTTAATCTGTTAATCTGTTAATCTTTTAATTTTTTTCTCTTTTCTTCAAACATCCGTTTTGGGTATATTCCTGACATAGAACCCGTATTCGTTGTAATTAATTGTAATATTTATTTTATAGCTTTATTAAATCATTATATTGTATGATTTCTACCTTTCTTTCATATGCAATCAATTCTATATATTAATTCGACATAATTGAATGTTAAAACTACATATTCGCCGACATAGTCTAATTCACATGTTAGGATTAAAATGTGGATGTTGCATTGCATGCATATAATCGATAACATATCAAGTGAGAACGATTTCCATATTCATTAGTAGAGGCCGCTACCGAGGCGGCCGGGATTAGGTGTTCGATTAAAGAACTTCCTAATACGTACCCTCACCCGTTACTTTAGATCTCTGTGAACATCCGTGTTTATTGGCATCCACGAGAGTCATTCTAGACATAGAATGCTAAGGTTAACAAGTTCTTTGTGTTCATGTCACTACTTTGTGTCTTTACATGGCTTAAAGTATTTGAATGGTTCCAATTTCCCATAAAAGTTGGTGGCGACTCCACAAATGCGTATCACAACGCTTGTCCCTGACGGGCTTAAAAGCGGTGTCGCTAATTCCGCTAATTAGCTACGATCAAATAACAATTTATAACTCAAAAACAAACACAAACTATCTTAAATAAAGGTAGTAAAATGGTAAGAATAGGGTCGAACCCAAGAGAAGGCGGTATTAACTAAATTAATCTAATTTAGACTCTTGCAAAAAGCCAATTAACAAAACTAATTACTAATTAATTACTCTAATCACAAATTAAGACACTAATTAAGACAAAAGCCTAAATTAATTACAAACTATGATATTCACAATGAGAAAACGTGTAGAATAACATATAGGGAGAAATTAGGTTAAAAAGATTACTCAAATGGAAACATGAAATTCTAGGCTAGACAATAGAACAAACACCTTCTATGTAAGAAATCAAATATGAGAAAAGTACTTAGTGCAATTATCCCAAGTAACACAACAATTAGCAAAGATGACCCTTTTATACCTCTCTTCTTATTTATCTAATACTACCTCCTAAGAAATAGTCAACATGGATTAAACCAACCAAGATTGACCCTTTACAACTTAACCAACACTTAGTAAAACATAAGCACAATCAAAGAAGTAAGCCTTAAGTATTAAACCAAAGGATTAAGCTAGAATCATGCATCTCAACACTAAACCATGTTAAAATCACACAACATATAATTTATCACTCAAAAGACTCTAACTTTAAACCAAAGTTGAAGTCTTTCAAGTTTACTTCACACATTCAAGTATAGGTTGACAAATCCTACCAAGAACAAGGATTCATTAAAGCAAATAAGATGTCAAGCTAGTCAAACTAAACATTCATCTACTCAACATGAAAGATTAACACAATAAAAATATATTAAATAAGGAAGAAGAGGATTAGAGAGTCATACAATACTAAAAGTGTGAACTTGTTCAAATTAAACAAAGTAATTGGAGGATTAGCTACCCATAATTCAAAGATTACAACCCAAAATGAAGTTCAACCAAAATACAAGCCAAAAATGAAGAACAAAACTTGAGAGAATTCTAATGTGTTGTGTTGTGGAATGTTGTATTCAATGTTGTGTATTTCTCTCTCTACAATTTGGCTCTTTTATACCCTTGGCTCCGGAAACCTAGGGCCTTGAGAAATGGGCCTCAAAATGACAAGAAGGAGAATGAAGGAACACATGTCTGAGACCAGGACGCTGGCAGCGCCCACGGACGCTGGCAGCGCCCACGGACGCTGGCAGCGTACCAATTCGCTGGCAGCGTTCACTGGCGCTGGCAGCGTTTCATGCTGCCAGTTTTTCCCCTTGGTTGAGCGTCTTGACTTTCGTTGACGCCTTTGCACTTTAGTCTCGCCTTGACTTCCATTGACCCTTTGGACTTGCTCTTCTTGCATTGATGATTTGCTTGTAGCCCACTCCAATTGTCGGGTTTGGGTCTCGGGTGTCTGGTTTGACTTTTACTTTTGTTGACTTCCGGGTTTGACTTTAAAAGATGACTAAAAAATACTAAATAACAACATAATTACAAGGACTAAGGTTAGCATAAAACGATGCTAACGACTCGTAAAAAGTATAATAAACGAACCTAATAAATACTACTAGACACAACACATTTTGGTGTTGTCAAATACCCCCACACTTGGACTTTTACTCGTCCCGAGTAAAAACTCAAGATTAGCAAGACAAACACGAGTCCAAAAATAGCATGTGAAGGTAATGACCTCTCTTCCCTCACCACTACATTCTTATATCTCCCTCAAAACACAACCACCTATTAAAAGAAAATGACTCAAAGTTGTTTTAACACACTCTTCCCTTACCACTTCCTACTTATAACTCCCTCAATACAAGACTCGACACACCACCAACTCCGACTCATCTCACCTCAACTCCTCCCTTCTTATACCACCCAAGATTGTAGTATGACCATCTTTGCCTTATCCCAAGGCATAGCGAGATGGCCCTCATCACCAAACTCCATGCAACTCCACTTCTTATATCACCCCCTTATTACTCCACTAGTATATAGCATGGTTACTTGGTTGGCCCCAAACTACACAATTCGCACAACCAAGCAACCACCAAGAGAAATCCACCGATTTGGAACCAAATTTGTGACTCAAAGAAAAATAAAAAGAAATCCTAAGCTAACCTCCTTCCAAATTCCTCCTTATTTCTCCCTTCTTTTCCCTCCATAAATCCTCATCATCGGAAGTATTTTGCTCAATTTTTTTTTTTCTTTTTCTTTTTCTATTTTTTTTTCTTGAAAATCCCTCATTTTGCCTAAGGTGCCCTTTCAGGTTTTCACCTTAGCTTTTCCTTTCCTCTCATTGGTGGCTCGCAACTCGATTTTTCATTTTGCCCGGAATGCCATTTTGCGTTTTCATTCCGTCCTCAGCCACCTTCCCAATTTTTGCCTAGGTGCCCACCCTTGTGGGTTTTCACCTAGCCGGGATTTTCAATATTTTTCTTTTTTTTCATTTTTTTCTCTTTTTTTTTTTTCAAAACAAAACAAAATGCATCAAAACAAAACAAATATATATATATACAATCCTCTCCCCCACACTTAGATTATACAATGTCCTCATTGTAGGGGAAAAGGGCGGGGTGCTTCATCAATTGTTGAAATGAGAAGAACCCGAGGCACCTCCTCGGTTTCTCCTCCTCTCTCTTTCTTCTCTAACTCTTCTTCTTCTTTCTAGGCCTTCATCAAGGGCCTGTTGTGTGTAAGGAGTGGGGTAGCCCGGGCTTTGGTGGATGGACATGCCGAAAAGTGATCTAGCCAAACCATAAACATCTTCTTGTGCCACCGCATCTTCATATGAATCTTGAAGGTAAGTGTGGTGGCGCTCATTTTGAGCTTCGAAATGGTTTGTGGCTTGCTCCCTCCAAGCATTTTGTGTCGCCCACATGTCATTTTGCTCTTGCCACCTTTGGTTTTGTTGCTCCCTCCAAAGGCGGTCTTCCTCTTGCCGCGCCACCATCCTCCTCCACTCTTCCT
>JAIUZE010055710.1:0-42082 GCA_022085475.1 Heliosperma pusillum
TATGCTAGCTCAGAGGTTACCGTTAACATGGCCATGATACACTCAAACCCTAATCAAACATAATATCATGTGAATCAGTTAACAACCGGTAATCCAAACTCTATCAACCTTAGCCGACTTGCATCTCACCTTCTAAGATTCATAGAATAATACAAACATGAAAGACTTGATACTTCTAGAAATAGGCATAAGTTCTTAGCACGGCCGATAGTCTACTTCTGTAACTCGAGTCTATACCACAAGTTAGGAAAACATCCTAGTCCTAGACTGATCAGACCTAGCGACAACAGCTAACCCATTCCCTGTCTCATTACCATTAGTACATGAGAATCTCTACTAGGCGACCCCCTAAGCAGAGTTGGCTAGTACTTAAGCTGGCTCCATTCCCAAAGTGGAAGCAATTAGGCAGCCATGCCCCCGGCTTGGTATCAAAAGGCCCAAGTCAGTGACACAAAAGCTATCAACAAGTGAACATATACTCGTTAAAGACAGTAAAGCCTATCAATGTCATGGTCCAAGATACTCATTTAGAATTAGAATGGTCAAGACGCCATATACTCATAATTCTCTATGGGTACTTAGTCAAGACGACATATATCATACAATCAAACAGTCACGGGAAAAACTTCCTATCATGTGACTAATTGCATATAAATCATAATCAAATATCATATCGCCTCATATCTACTAAGGCTAATTCATTAATTAAATACAACCTTACTTGAAGACAAATCCCCGACCCGAGTCCCGCGACGGGTCATCAGTCAAAACGGGGGTGACTAGATCTTAGTTTGACCAAACCCGTTTGGTCAAACCGGCTAGAAACAGAGTCTTAGCCATTTAGGCTTAAACATAAGAATATCATAATCATTTCATGCTATTTCATTCTAATTTCTAACATATGAATTATTAATTCTTACCAAACCCGCTTGACTTAAAGGATATCAAATTAAACTAAAATCTTATGTTATAATTTCTAACATGTGAGAAATAATAATATTATGAAAAACCTTTTTAATTAAATAATTTACTTATTAAAATTTTCCACTTGCTAAATATTACATAACACGATATAATAATAACGATAAACTCAAAAACCGTCACAAGTCTAAAGAGGGCTCACGGGCTGTTTTGGGCCGAGAATAAACCGGGCCTGGACTGGGCCCACGGGCCTGGTTTGGGCTGTTTTGGTCGACTTTTCTAAAAACCGTTTCTTAATATTTCCCGCATGCTTAACATATTTAAAACCCGTCAAAACAACAACAAAACAATCAAGTATCGACACAAGCCCAAAGGGCCAACCACGGACCAATCCAGACCGAGCTGGACCGGCCTGAACCGGGCTGAACCGGCCTGAACCGGCCTGGTTTGGGTCGGTTTTCCAGCCACCTTACACGGCCACCACACACAACAACACCAAATTTATTTCTAACATGTTTTAATTAACAACCATCCATTTTAACAACCAATTCAACCATCATTCATACTAAAATTATGATTATGAACAAATCATCCAAATAGGTCAAGAACACTAAATATGTTAAAAATTCATACAACATAATAATCATAACAACCTAACATGTTACTACTTAAAAACCGTAAATAACAAAACATAACAAAAACAATAAAAACAAAAGTAAAAGTATGTGACATTAATTCGTCGAGTAACTCGGAATCGTTACCTTAGCTAGCACAAAATCAAATATGTGACAACCCTCGCGAATGCGGAATAATAAATCAAACAAGCATGTGAATAATATGCGGAAATACGGTATTTTTAAAAACCTTTAAACATGCAAGTTATATATAACACGAGGTGTGTCAAAATGTTACAAACTAAACGCGAAACTATACAACAAAGAGACGGGGTCTCTTCAAATGTTAGCAAAGAACAAGTGTTTGACAAAAATTAGCTACTATCGTCTAGAGGTGAACTGCCAGGGACAACGCCCGCTAGCTCACACCCGAACCCCAAAATATCAGATCCAAAAAGTCATCCATAGCATGCAACCTGTTCATCCATGAAAAACATGAATGCCACAGTCAGTGGGGAGTAACCCGTGTTCTCCCACCATATTACATCAAACGTACACATAAGGTAATACGAAAGTAAAGCATGCATATATATATATACATGTGAGTTACGATAAGAATAAATCGGCAATACGAGATATAAAGATAAGATCATATAGAAATCAAATCCGTAACCATCATGTTATTCAAGACTCGGGAAAGACACTCTTAGGCAATCGAATACGCTCACGAGGGCTTGCATCTCACCGTTAGCGGTATAAGATTGATAAGATTGAGACTCGACAAACAACCATGCCAAGTCATGCAATGATCATGAATACTCAATCATGAAATCACGCATTCAAGTATAACAACATAAAGACGACCTTTCTCACGGTAAATGAAACGCACTAGCATCGTGTACATGGCAAGTATGATTAACAGGCATCCACGGTATAAGCATTTCCCTGTAACGCATACACGATCACATTTCGTATATGTTCACTAATTTCCTCCGGTAGGACGACGATAATAATACGGTCCTAGTCTAAATCTGGCCAGAATCCCGGAATCGCATTTTCCAGTTCGACATGCGCTAAACGTTTCGCATCCAAGACCGTCATCATAGACCCGAGTACCCCAAATTCCGTTCGGACATTCACGAAAGAGGCGAAAGAGCTCAAGCCACATAACAAGCGGTACGCTACATGCAAATAACACCACCTCGCAAGTACACAACATTTGACGGCCTGGTCGAACAACGCATAGCGTTCAACTCCCAACAACGTCGTCGTATGCCCACTAACACATGCATTTAAGCAGTAGGATACCTCTCCGTTCCGACATTCCAGCCTTACGAACGGGAAGGTAGCCAAGGGAATGAGAATACATAGCACAATACAAAATAGTGCTCAACCCGACTCATTTGTAAAAACCGACTCAAAGTGGAAACATATCGAAAACCGTCACCAAACATGTGATACATGCGAAAG
The DNA here is from genome assembly GCA_022085475.1 of Heliosperma pusillum. Lineage (NCBI taxonomy): Eukaryota > Viridiplantae > Streptophyta > Magnoliopsida > Caryophyllales > Caryophyllaceae > Heliosperma > Heliosperma pusillum. The sequence continues at coordinate 3,006 of JAIUZE010055710.1, forward strand.
AGATATCATATATTCAAAACATGAATATTATAAGACTCTACGTAAAATTATACGATAAACCGATCATGTGAACTAATATAAATTATGAGTTTTAGAAGTTGAAGGAAAAATGTACAGCCGTGTTCCAGGCCGGGCTGGAGACCGGCGGCCGGTGGGCCGGCTCAGAACACAGGCAAAAACTCAAAAACAGAGGAAAGGGGTCTGGGCCGGTCAGTCGACCGGCGGCCGGTCGACCGGCTCAGACAATCATACCCAATTCACAACTTCAACACTGATGTGTTCCCGGCCGGTGGAGGGACCGGCGGCCGGTGGGCCGGCCTGGAGCACCACTTCATACAAATTCTCAATTTCCAAAGGGGTTTCTGATGTGTTCCCAGCCGGTGGTCAGACCGGCGGCCGGTCGACCGGCTGGGATCACTTCTTCACCCGAGAGCTTCCAAAGCTCAACCAATGCATTTCCAAATCATTTCAATTCTCATATATACTTCAAATAATCATCAACAATCAATATAATTCATCAACATTCATCATATAACATCATTTACTAATCATAGCATGGTTTCTAATCTTCCTAATCGTAATCTAATCCGATTTTCTAGCATATAAACATGTAAAACACGTAAGTAATACCGAGTAACCCTTCACCGTTACCTTGGAGCGTCTCTAATGATCGTCAAGCTCCTCTTCTATAAGGAAATAGTCTTTGTCGGGATCTTGGAGGTCGCCACCTACAATTAGATCGTAAAAAGATGAATAAAGTTCATCTTGAGAAAGACGGAAAGTTTGAAAAGCGAGAAAGACGATGATTTTAACATCTACGCGGATAGAGGAAGGTACGGGAGGAAGATTAAGATAAACTTACGTAAATTCTATTGAGTAACGAAGAAGTTACGTCAATTCCAAGCTTGAAATCAAAGAGGGAAATTGATTTCTTAAGGAAGAAGAAAACTAGGTTTGATTTTGTGTTTAATGAGATTTTAGGTTAAGGAGGGAGTTGGGTGAGATGTGTAGAGAAAAAGTCAAACACGATTTCCAAAGTCCAGAAAGTCAAACTAGACTGAAGACGACTTTTTCATGAAATCTCGCAGAAATTCCAAATACGAACTCGGAAATTCTAAATTCGACTCGGAACTTAAAATTATAATTTAAAACTTAAAATTATTGAAAAAGTTTCGTAAAATATTTCTACTAGAAAAATAGGGTACATTTCCGGGTGTTACATCATCCGTCTCTGCTTTAGTACAATCAATAGTACGTAGCAAATCACATACCATATCCCAGACCTCATCCCCAAAACTCGCTCCGGAGCATCGTCCCACTCCACTTTACCTTTTTAAAAAGCTTTCTTGTTGTTCCTAAAGCCATGCCTCTACGGTAATAATTTTCTATGACAATCAAACCAACTCACTTTTTTGAAAATAGGAAGGGAAAATGCTTTGCTTTGGTTCATACAACAAGGACATGCCTTTTTTTCCCGCAGTAAACCATCCAGATAGCATACCATAAGTGGGGAAATCATTAATGGTCCAAAACAGTAAAGCTCTTAGTTGAAATTTTGCATGAGCGATAAATCATAGTTTCCACACCTACTTCCAACAAATGTTTCAATTCTTCTACCAACGGTTGCAAATAAACATCTACGGCGGGTTTTGGGTTATGTAGACCAGAACTAATTAGTGACAAGAAGGTAAATTGTTTTTTCATACATAACCAAGGTGGTAAGTTGTATGGAGTGATCATTACGGACCAAGAAGTGTACTTTTTACCAAATTGACCGAATGAACAAAACCATATGTACACAGGCCAAGCCGCACATTGCGGGATTCCTCGGCAAAGTCTTGATAAAGCATATCAAACCGCTTTCATTCCTCACCATCAATCAGATGACACATCTTTCCCGAAGTACGAGTATTTTCTTTATGTCATCTCATTTGTAGGCAATGTTTTTGGTAGCAAACATTCATTGAAGTGTAGGAGCTGGAGGAAAGTAAGTTAAGGGGTTTTTCTGTTATTGGTTTCTTACACTTTTCACCTCTTTTTTTTCCTTTCTTTCCTTTTTTACCCTTCAAAATAATACTTCCCTCAATTGATATCTTATATCTACCCCTTTGACATTTCTTACACTTGTCAAGTAAGGCATCATCCTTACAAAAGAGCATACATCCCCCAGGACATGCATCAATCTTATAATGCGGAAGTTGAAGACCTTTCACTACTTTTTTGGTATTGTAGAATGATCGAGTCATGACATTATTATCATGGATAACATCCTCAACCAAAGAATTAATTCCATCAACACAATTAAATGGCAAATTGTACTCACATTTTAAAGTTACTATCCTAGAGGCAGCTTCTAACAATGACATTTTGCTCCCTTCATTCAGAAGCTTTTTACATGTCAAAAAAGGCTTTTGCTTGTAGGTGTGGTTCTTCTTCAGTCATTGGTATATGATCATTATTGAAGATATTAGACTCAAAGGCATCAACTGTATGGGTTCTCATTTTGTGGGATTTGAGATTGTTCAGGAATTGGAGAATATGATTCTCCATGAGAAATCCAATTGCAATAGTTTGGACAAAACCCATTTGTATAAAGATGTTCTTGAACCTCAATGTCATGTAGATATTTCATGTTTTCGCATTTAATACAAGGACACCTAAGTTTGTTTATTACTAAATCATACTCATCTTGTTGTTTAGCAAATTCAATAAACTCGGCAACCCCCTTTATAAATCCAGCAGTAGGACGTCTTTTCTTATCAACTCTTTCTTCGCACATCCATGTACGTTCTAATCTCTTGATTTTAATGTAAACATTAACCCACGCAACAATTACAATTACTAACAAAATTAATATTAACAACACTAATAATATCAAAACTAACAACACTAATCAACACTAATAATAACAATTACATATATTACCAACACTAATCAAAACCCCAAATACTAACAACACTAACACAAATAATCATATCTATCATAACCTTAATATTAAATACAGTAACACAAATCAAAATTTTGAATACTAACAAAATAATACTAACAACACTAATAATATTAACATACTAACACTAATCAAACAACAATTCTAACAACACTAACACAAATCATCAAAATCATCAAAATCTCATTACTAACAACACTAAAACAAATCAAAATTAACAATACTAACAAAATTAATACTAAAACACTAATAATATTAACAACACTACCACTAATCAAACCTCAATAACAACACTAATAAAAATTACCAATACTAACACTAATTCCAATTTCACCAAACCCTAACTAATTAACATCTAAACACCTAATAATCATCACAAATCTTCAAATAAACCTATCAAATCATTAAAAACTAATGAAAGTCACAAATTAAACATGTATACCTAACATTAATCTAAGAATTTGAAAATAAAACTATAAACTACACAAGGGTTCCAGAACAACAAGTTACATCTAAAATGAGTTACCCTAAGGGGATTTTCGAAGCGGTTTTCGACTCAGTGAGTATCCGTCTCATTTGTTCAAAACTCGACGAAAACGAAAAACGAATACATGGCTATGTTCCTAACAAGGCCAGTGGTTCACTTCTAAAGTCAATTTCCATCATACAAATCAAGGGAGCAAGAACCCCTCAATTCTTGAGTTCTTTGGGGAACGGAAACTCAATTGCAAAATCAAAATCAAGCATATATACACGATTAAAGCGAGATTGGAATGCATACCTCGGTTTGTCATAGCTTATGGAGTAATTTGATCAAGATTTCAACAAGTTTGGTTGAGTTTTGAGAGAATGATTCGAGTTTATGCCTTTCGGATAAATGAAAATGACTCCCGTCTGTTCGCGTCGTTTATCTGACAAGGAGAAGCTCGGGAAGAAACGCAGCAACAGCTGCGCCTCTTCCAAAGGTCGCAGCTCTTGTTGAGCCCTTTCCTCAGCAATGTTTCGCCTAAATTCGAAAGTTTGTTACAAGTTCGTTACTTGTGGGCCCAAGTCTTATGCGCCTCTTCTCCGACTTCCATTTTTTCATGCTTTGGTTCTTTTTTAAGATCCGCGCCTCGGTAGGTTTCAGAATCATCACGTCACCTCAGTAGAGACCCATATTTTTCAGATATACAATCTGTAGGGCCCATTTTTATCCTCAAGATATTTGTTTGCCACAACCGAGTAGATTCTCAGAACGATTTAATCGAGACAGAATCTTCCACATATTAAGTTTCAACAAATGTTTGCCCAACGAGAGTTCGCTTGACGATAGAGACAGGCAGATTCTCACATCTGGCGGCTGGCGAGCCTCGTTACGCACCTCATCCAGCGGCTGGCAAGCCTCATTACGCACCTTATCCCCAGCGGCTGGCGAGCCTCATTACGTATGCCTTTCAGACGGATGGCGAGCCTTATCACGCGACCTCAAGTCCAAGTAAGAGGATGCTCAGGTATGACTCCTTCTTATGGCTGACGAGCTTTCGTACGTAGTCTAACGGACTTTAAACGGCCCTCCACGACAGTAGACATACTATAAAATGTTCCCGACGACAAATCCTTGGTTCAGACCCCTTAAACCGCCTCGCGTCGCCATAGTCGCCAGTTTGTAATCTTCGATTGACCTGGTGGCTATACTTTGCCTTTTGCCTTATCCAAGCCTCAGTTAAAGTGGGGGCTCTATAGATACCTCGAATCTACACCTTCCGCCAACCACCCAGTGATGATTGGGTCGCATGTTGGTACATCAAAATGATTTATGACAATTCGTAAGTTTATCGTCAAGTGATAGCTCAAAAAGTTGTGTCTACCCCTTTGGTCGTCATCTACGTGCCGATGCGGTCGTTTTGACAGTCATTAGAGTCATTTTGGAGTCTGGGTCAAAAACCGCTTTATTTTCTATAAACCGTCTTTTAAAACCGTGTTTGAACGCTCGAGAATATTCCGAATATTATAATGTTTCAAACTTATCCTTTCTCAGTAAAATATATTCATATTTTATTTAGAAGGGTATTCGAAATCTACCGCAATTCCCATAAAGAAACGCGGAAATCTTTCTTTCAAAGTAGGAAACTGCTCGAGAAACGACGTTGCAAGAGCTGCGCCTCTTCCAAGAGCCGCAGTGCCTGATGCACCTCTTCCCCAGCCCTGTTTTCCTGTTTCCGGAATATTTTCTAGATTTCTTTCCGTGTTCGAGTTATTCCAAAACTCTTCGGATTTCTCCCTATATAAGGAGAGGTTCGCGCACACTTTCAAGGCACGCGAGTGTTCCGCCACTTCTTTTCTCTCTCTTTTCATTCTAGACCTTGCTCTAAGCATTTAGACAAGTACGTGCTTGATCAATCGACGAGGTTAGCTCAGATCCTTCTGGGTACCTGTCACGTTATTGCATTGACCTACCAATTTGACCAACTCAACAATAAGCAATCTTAATTAATCGATCGTTCCTCTTACGAGGGCACTTTCTTTACATTCGAGTCGAGCTGTCGCTAAATCGATAACTTTAGTTCATATCTCGTTTCGTCAACATGTAAGTTTGAGGGTGTTTAATCCAATCTTTTTTATTGTATTTTATTTATTTCATCTAATGTAAGATTTATCTCACATTTATGTCAAAATCGTTTTCACACCTTTTCTTTAGTCTTTTTTTTATATCATTTATTTAATTCTTGACTTGAATCCCTAATAGTCGATATGAGTGGGTTTCTGTCATATGTCAAATTGTGTCCTTAGAGGTTATATTTGTTCATATCAAATCTGATCTCTAGATTCGTCTTTGATATAATTAGTGTAATTAATATGACTTAAATCACTTTCACTCGAGTCTTAGATTGTTAATAAACCGTAAATCACCAACGAACACTAACTGTTCGCGATTTTGGCTTCACAGTCAGAACCCAACTCAGGAACAGACGCAATGTCTAATGCGCCTTTTCTAGAGGACGCATGACCTGCTGCGCCTGTTCCGGGCTGGTTTCTGTCTCTGAACTTCCTGTTTCGCTTTGACGTTGTTTAATTATATATTAAATCGACTATTATTGGTATTATCACTGCTAATCTGATTCGTTTAGTTTTAGCTAATTATTTTCTTTCTTTCAATTAATCTTTTAAACATATTTTTCGACATAGATCCCGTGATCGTAGTAATCAAGTGTAATATTTCTTTCATAGTTTTATTTAATCATTGCTTTGTATGATTCTTTGTAGGATTTAATTTCTTTCTCACATGCAATCAATCTTAAATCCTACTTCGACATAACTAATTGCTAAACTATATGTTCACCGACATAGTCTAAGCTCACATGCTAGGATTAAAACGTGGATGTTGAATTGCAAGCATATAACCGACAACACATCGAAAACAGAAGAGTTTCTCTAATCATTAGTAGAGGCCGCTATCGAGGTGGGCGGGATTAAGTGTTCGATCAAAAGAACTTCCTAATACGTACCCTCACCCCTTATTTCAGATCTCTGTGAACATCTGTGTTCATTGGCATCCACGAGAGTCATTTTAGACATAGAATGCAAAGGGTGAAAGTCCATAGACCTTAATTAGACTCCTCTAATTAGTTACTAAATTACTTGTTAATTTAGTATTTAATGATCTATATAACATGCATGCAAATATAAAGACATTTATATAAAAGAAGAAATTTCCTCACATTGATATGGAAATAAAATGGGCACAACAAGAACTCCTTCTTGTTGTTTTTGAGCTATTAATATGGATGAACAAGAATAATCTCCAAACTAGAAGGCCTCCTTCAAGTTTCATCAAGATGATACCAAATAATCTACCCTGATTATTAACTAGATAATAAGATAGATATTATGCTACTAATATTAGAATATATTACTACAGTAGTAATACTTAGTAAATATTAGTATTATGAGAGTTTTAGTGAGAAGAATGGTTTTTGAGAGATGTATGAAAAACAAGCAAGAATGAACAAACAAAATGAACAACCATATTGCCCTTTTATAGGCAATATGGCCGGTCATGGCAAGCCCCATAAGGGACTTATTTTGCTTATTTTAATGACATGCAAAGTGGTAGAGTGTAGTGTTGAATGAAATGATTTTAGGTTACTATTCATGTCATAATCATATGTGACTTGTGAGCATGAACAAAAGCAACCATCATCACCTTACCAACACTACTATAACCGGCCATGTGAGGCCTTATTTGGTCCATTTTGATTTTTGATATTTGTCCCACAAATACTTATTAATCATATGCTTAATTATCTTATTTAATTAAATGTTGATTTGATCATATAACAATTATATGACTCAAATAAATAAATAATATGTACTTAACATTTTGAGCAATATTTTACCATTATATCAATATATAATGGGTCCCACAATGCTTAGTTAATTTATTTTACAACTCCTTGTAAATGTAATTAACTAATTCCCTCTATCTCAAAACCTCAACTAATTTAGTAATTTAACGATTAATTACTAAGTTAAATCTTATTTAATCATATTAAAATAAGATATAAATTTTTTAGTCAATTATCGCATATTTGAAAAATAAACTTAATCGAATTTGAGTTCTTAACTCAATTTCTAACAATTAACTCTCGTATATATCGAATATATGTAATGGACTAATTAACTGTATCATATACAAATAATTAGTTACTATTTGGATTTCATCCTATAGGTGTGACCGAAAGGGATCAGTTGATCACCGTCGTCATACGACAATAACGTCAAACTCTTGTCAGCCAACCGTTATTGATTTAAGTTAATCAACTGACTAATCATATATATAGTCAATAAATATCCCAATTATATTCCTAAATAAGATTTATTATGTGGCGCTCTATTGTGGAGGACGCCTACTCCAACAATCTCCCACTTGTCTGACACAAGTGTGCGTCACCAATTCTCTTGTCTCTTTATCATATCTCCCACTCAACGCAAGGTGTCTTTCAGGTCGCACTTGCGATTGATTATATCTAGAATGGTTTTCTCGATATGGAGAGTAACTGTCTGACCGGAAAATCTACCATAGATCTCTTTCCGAGCGTGGCCACGCATTTACAGTAAATTCTCTTGAGTGGCCTAAAGATGTTTGTACCCAACGTAGGTGGACAATTCCTGTTGATTCATCTACTATGTATGATGCAGATCACCATGATCCAGAAGATGTCCATCGGCCTCCTTTTATGGCACGACCTAGAACATTAACCAAAACCAATCGGAAATTGCACTGACTCAGATAGACGGTCGCCAGTCAAAAGAATCGACTCATAGGAATAAGATAGAAGACCATGCCACGACCAGGCATCAAATAATTGATTTAAGGGTCTCTACAAATGTCACTGTCCGACAGAGTGTCATACAATCTGTCTATGTAAACGACCAGTCATCTCCATGACCCCATGGTGCTGAACTAACCATCGATCCACTTACAATCTAGTCACTTCGAGACGTCACCTCATTGAGTGACTAGAGACAAAATACTAAGTTCGTCCTATTCCCTTGAATAGGGTCCAACATTGTCTTACAATCTATTCGGATAAACAAAGTATTAAATTTAGTCAAACTAAATAAAAGAGTTTATAATAAAACTCGAACAATGAATGCAATTATCATATATGACATAATTAATACATCATTCAATTATTACATATTACATAATCTAAAGGCATTATAGTACACGTCTCAATCCCATTGTGACGACATGACCATCATGCTTAGCCTTTGATAAAGGCTTGGTTAAAGGATCAGCAATGTTGTCATATGTCCCAACCTTACAAATGTCAATTTCCTTTATGTCCACGTAATCTCTAATTACATGATATTTCCTAAGTACATGTCTAGACTTGTTACTAGACTTGGGCTCTTTTGCTTGAAAAATAGCCCCACTGTTATCACAATAAATAGTGATAGGATCTTTGGCAGTAGGGACTACTGTTAGTCCTTCCAAAAATTTCCGAATCCAAACAGCTTCCTTTGCAGCTTCAGATTCTGCAAGGTACTCTGCTTCTGTTGTAGAATCCGCTGTAACGCTTTGTTTGAAACTCTTCCAGCAAACTGCTCCTCCATTCATCATATAAACGTAGCCGGATTGGGATTTCATATCATCCCTATCTGTTTGGAAACTGGCATCTGTGTAACCTTTTACACGTAACTCAGTCTCGCCTCCAAACATAAAGAACGAGTCCTTGGTCCTTCTCAAGTACTTAAGGATGTTCTTTACGGCTATCCACTGACACTCACCTGGATTTGCTTGGTAACGACTTGTCATGCTCAAAGCATATGCAACATCGGGACGAGGGCACATCATAGCATACATGATTGATCCAACAGCAGATGCGTAAGGGATCAATTTCATGCGTTCAATCTCCTCGGGTTTGGTAGGGCACTTTGACTTGCTCAAAGTGATCCCACTTCCCATAGGAATAAAGCCTCTCTTAGAGTCTTTCATGTTGAACCGATCAAGAATTTTATCAATATAAGTTTCTTGACTTAATGCTAGTATCCTTTTAGATATATCCCTATAGATCCGGATACCCAAGATGCGCTGGGCCTCTCCTAAGTCTTTCATTTGGAAATGAATCCCTAGCCACTCCTTCACAGAAGTGAGCATTGGAATGTCATTCCCAATGAGTAGTATGTCATCTACATACAAGACTAGAAAAGTTACTTTACTCCCACTAAACTTCATGTATAAACATGGTTCCTCGACACTTCGAGTGAAACTATTTTTTTTAATTACATGATCGAAACGATGATTCCAACTCCTGGATGCTTGTTTAAGACCATAGATGGATCTCTTAAGTTTGCATACCTTCTTAAGGTTTGATGGATCCACAAAACCTTCAGGTTGTGTCATGTACACTTCCTCTTCTAGAATCCCATTCAAGAAGGCGGTTTTGACATCCATTTGCCAAATTTCATAATTATGAAATGCGGCAACCGCTAAGATAATCGTTATGGATCGAAGCATGGCGACTGGGGCGAAGGTTTTGTCATAGTGAAGACCATGAGCTTGGGTGAAACATTTTGCCACCAATCTCGCTTTGTAAACATCATTATGTTTATGTATGCCACTTTTGATCTTATAGATCCACTTACACTGAAGAGGTCTTACCTCTTTAGGTAAATCAACCAAGTCCCATACTTGATTGTCGTACATAGAATCCATTTCGGATTGCATGGCTCCTAGCCATAGCTTTGAGTCGGGACTACAAATGGCTGCTTTGTAGGTAGTAGGTTAGTTACTTTCAAAAAGTAACACATTATAGTCATTACCTTCCTCTATAATACCAAGGTATCTATCAGGCTGATGACTAATTCTGCTTGACCTCCTAGGTTCCGAAGGAATAATGACCATGTCAGACGAAGAGGGAACGTTTTCCACGTCGTCCTTTTCGGTTTGTGGCTCTTGGACTTCATCAAGTTCAAATTTTCTCCCACTCTGTCTTTTAGAAATAAAATCATTTTCTAAAAAGACTGCATCACGGGACACAAACACTTTGTCCTCGGGTTGATTGTAGAAGTAATAAGCACGTGATTCCTTTGGATATCCTACAAAAAGACATTTGTCATATTTTGGTGCGAGTTTATCGTCAGACGTATTCTTAACAAAAGCCTCGCATCCCCAAATTCTCATAAACGAAAAATAACGGACTTTCCATGTCCATATCTCATATGGAGTCTGGTTTGCCGCTTTAGTCGGGCTTCGATTTAGTGAAAATAATGTAGATAAGATAGCAAAACCCCAAAAATAATCAGGAAGCTGTGTCAGACTCATCATATATCGAACCATATCCAATAAAGTTTGATTTCTCCTTTCGGACACACCATTTAATTGAGGTGTCCCAGGAGGAGTCCATTGTGATACTATACCACAATCTTTTAGGTGAGAATCAAATTCATTAATCAAGTATTCACCACCACGATCGGATCGTAGGGCTATAACTTTTTTATTCAATTGGTTTTCTACTTCATTTTGAAATTCTTTGAATTTTTCAAAAGCATCACTTTTATGCCTCATCAAGTAGACATATCCATATCTACTCAAGTCGTCGGTGAAAGTAATGAAGTAGTGATAACCACATCTAGCTTGGATAGTCATTGGACCGCATACATCCGTATGTATAAGTCCTAATACTTCACTTGCTCGTGTCCCTTTTCCCGTAAAAGGAGCAGGAGTCATCTTGCCTAGAAGACAAGATTCGCATACACCATACGATTCGTAATCGAATGGTTTGAGTACTTTAGATGAAACAAGTCTCTTTATGCGTCGTTCGTTTATGTGCCCTAAACGACAATGCCAAAGGTATGATTGATTAGGTTCACCTGTTTTGAGCTTCTTGTTTTCTACATGATAGACCTCTTTTGCAATATCTAGAACATAAATACCTCCAATAGAAATGGCCTCGCCATAAACCATTTCATTTAAAGAAAAAGTACAACGATTGTTCTTAATACAAAATGAAAATCCTTCCATGTCTAACTTGGAAATGGAGATAATGTTCTTGGTAAGAGTTGGTACATAATAGCAATTATTTAAATACAACTCTAAACCATTAGGCAAAAGAAGAACGTAGGTGCCCACAGAAACTGTGGCTACCTTAGCTCCATTTCCCATGCGCAGGTCCACGTCACCCTTGGCTAGTGCTTGCACGTCCTTCAGCCCCAGTACATGATTACAAAGGTGAGAACCACAACCGGTATCAAATACCCAAGAAGATGTACTAGCAAAGTTAATATCTATCATATATAGTGATGAAAGAGTTTTACCTGACGTTGTCACACAACCGTCCTTCTTGTCTTTCAAGTATTTGGGGCAATTGCGTTTCCAATGCCCTTTGGCATTACAATAATAGCAATCCGCCTCCGCGTGTTTGTTGAATTTGAGCTTGGGCTTATAAAAGACCTTGCCCTTTCCCTTGCCGACCTTTTTGAAAAGAGTCTTACCCTTTCCTTTGTCCTTCTTCACCCCAAGGTTCATGTTCTTCATTTTCATTGAAAGAACGTCCTTGGGTTCACTCCCACTAGCCTCCATGTCCCTCTCCGCTTGGGTGAGGAGTTCATGGAGTTCATGGAAACTCTTTTCCATGCCATTCATGTTATAGTTCACCCTAAATTTGGTGAACTTTGGTGTGAGTGAATGAAGAATTTTACCCACCACTAATTGCTTCGGAATTTTGCACCCTAGACGCTCTAAGGTGTCCGCGTGCTCAACCATTTTGAGCACGTGTGGGCCAACTTTTTGGCCCATTTGAAGCTTAGTGTCATAGAATTTCTTAGCCGCCTCATATTGGAGAATTTGAGGGGCTTGCGAGAACATTGACATTATCCTTATGAATATCTTATATGCATCGAGAGATATCTATTGGAGTTTGAGTTTGGGAGAGATTGACCAAATCAAGACATTCTTGACGTCATTAGCAACCATCAAATAAAGGTCATATTCGGCCCGAACTACCGCGGACGATCTAGGCGCGGGTTCGGTGGGGGGCTCTTCGACCAAGTAGCGAAGCACGTTATCGGATATCGCGGCGCTCTTGATCGTTGATTCCCATTCACCGAAATTACTACCGTCATCTTTTAGGACAACTTGTCCATGACAGATCTCAACCATGAGTCCTTACCCAAGGTTGCGTTGTTTGATGAAGTTGACATTGTGCGAATATGGTTACTACAACAAAAAGAAATATATAAACATTCATTGTTAATTTACTTGAAAAACATTTTAACAAGTTTAGCATTTATATAATGACCTCTCACTAAATTATATAAATGATTCCAAGACCCATCTTTAAATAAAAATAGTCATCGCATGCTACCTTTATCTAGAAATGGTAAGTCATTACTTGACAAATTCTACCCTTTAGAACTCTTGGTTGACGGATTTCAACTAAAGTCATCTCCTAGTCCCAAGATAACGCTTATCACGTTAAGTCCAGTCCAATTTTAGCTTGTGATCGTATCACCCTACTTACCCGAGGTAAAAAGGGACCCACGAGCTGTTGGAGCTAGTGTCCTCCACAGTTAGTGTGATAACAGCTAAGGTTCACAGGGTATACTTTGTATTATAATCAGTTGATTAACGTTTATCGATAACGGCTGGCTTGCTAGATAAGTTTGACATTATTGTCATACAGATGGCGGTGATCAACTGATCCCTAAAAGTCACACCTAAAGGATGTGTTTGAGAGATGTGATTATTTGAGAAAATAATCATACTGATGCCTTATTAAATGACTAAAAGGTTAGTCGATATATTTGACTAAAAGGTTAGTCAATGTGATGAACCCTAATTGACTCTAATTGTGACGGCACAAGGGTGAAGAAGAGAAAGAAAATTCTGATTTTTAACTCTCTTATTCATCTTCATATTCATCATCAATATACACACAAAATTTGGAGTGTAAACTACTAAGGTTTACAAGTTTTGATGGATGCTAGACTATGTTCACTTAAACTGAAAACAACTCAAGTAGAAATGGAGGCTGTTTTAGAGAGGTTGGTTTATATTGACTAAAGTTCAAAGGATATGACTTAGAGAAGCTCCCCTACAGCAATGCACAAGATAAGGGACTCAAAGACTATTTTTGAGATAGGTTTAAAGTGTTACAGCCAAGCACAAACACCCTAGACTAGACTCAAACAGCAAGCAAGTTAACCACAGCAAGGCACAGATATAACTTGACTCACAAGACAAGACACTGATCAAACACCTTGAAGATGTATCAGGCTTGGTTCAAACTACAGCTCTTAGCACAAGTTTGATAGATTTGAGGGATTTCTCAAAGTTAATTCATTCATAAAGTCTACTGAAACAAACATACAAAGACCTCCTTATATAGGGAGGCTGATATCTTGTGAGCCATTGGATGTACAGATCTTCCAAGGGCCAACTTAGGGTTCAAACAACTACTACTGACACTAATTAAGAGCCTCACAATAGGACGAGCTCAACAACTATAAAGTACAGACACAAGACACAAAAACAGACTGAACAAAAAGCAAATAAAGCAGTTTTGGAGTTTTCCTGAAATGGAAATCTGTTGTTCTTGTTGTCTTGCTACTTTGCCTGGATGTTTTGCTCCTCCTTGGGACTCTCTACTCTTATTAGGACTTAGATAAAACCTGCCTTGGACGAGGACAAGTTGACTTAAACAAAAGGAAGCCACAATCTGACCTTGTACCTTCTCTGCCTTAATGTTCACTGGACTCTAGCTTGGGTGTCTGTTTCATGAGTTTTTACTAGACTTCAAAAGGGGTTGTCCTGGACAAACTTGTAGTTTAGTGGGTTGGCTTGATGGTAGGCATGGTGGGGGTGGTTGGGATGCCCTGGTGTACCTCCTAGGTGCAGGGTTTGTTGATTGGTCTGCCTGGTCCTGAATGGCTTTGTTTATGTCTTGTGTGGGTAATGTGGGTTGTGTTGGGGCTTGGCATGGGTTGCTGAGCCCTGGACTGTCTTCCTCACTGGTGTAGCTTGGCCTGGCTTGATCTTGGCTTGTCATAGCTTGTTGTTTGGACCTTGTAACTCGAGCTTCCATCTAAGGGGTCCTTGGGGTCAGGCATTTCATGTTTGTGGCTTGATCATCAAGGCCCCTTGGGTGAGCTCCTGCTGCAGCCTCCCCAGGTTGAAAAGGGCTTGACCTCAAGCCTGTGTCTTCCTCTCCCTCAGAGTCTTCATAGAAGGGACTAAGATCTCCAACATTGAATGTCCCATGGACTGCATACTCTCCTGGTAGATCAATTCTGTAAGCATTATGACCTATCTTCTCTATGACTTGAAAAGGACCATCTGCTCTTGGCTCTAGCTTATTCTTTCTCTTGGAAGGGAACCTTTCTTTCCTTAGGTTGATCCATACTAAATCTCCTGGTGCAAAGTCTTTCTTGGCCTTAGGAACCTTGGCATTTTTCTTGTATAGATCATTAGTTTTCTCAATTTGTTTTCTGACTGACTCATGGAGTTTTAGCATTTGTTCTACCCTCTTCTTGGCATCATAGTGGATCTCTGACCTGCACACATTAGACAAGTTCAAAGGCATTAAGGGGTTAGTACCATAGACCACTTCAAAGGGGGAGTGGCCTGTGGTTGCTGATGGAGCTCTGTTGAAAGAGAACTCTGCTTGAACCAACTTCAAGTCCCAATCCTTGAGAGATTTGCTGACTATACACCTCAAGATCCTTCCCAAGGTCTTGTTGGTCACCTCAGTTTGGCCATCTGTTTGAGGATGATGGGAGGTACTAAACAACAACCTAGTGTTAAGCAGCTTTCACAATGTTCTCCAGAAATGGCTCATAAACTTTGTGTCTCTGTCAGATACAATAGTCCTTGGGACCCATGTAACCTCACCACCTCATCAAGGTATAACTCTGCCACACTCACAGCATCTTCAGTCTTTTTGCAGGCAATGAAATGTGCCATCTTGCTGAACCTATCCACAACCACCATAATAGAGTCTTTCCCTCTTGCTGTCCTAGGTAATGCTACTATGAAATCCATACTTACATCTTCCCAAGGCCTACATAGGACTGGTAGGGGAGTGTAAGGTCCTGCTTGAAAAGAACTCTTGGCCTTTTGACAAACTCCACACCTTCTGAGTACTATTTGGACTTCTCCCATCATCTTAGGCCAGTAGAACTGATCCTGCAGTATGTCCATAGTCTTCTGAACCCCAAAGTATCCTCCAAGGCCACTTCCATGCACCTCCTTGATCAATAGACTCCTATAAGATCCTCTGGGAACACACAGCTTGTTTCCCTTGAACAAGAATCCATTTTGCAGAGTGTAGGGTGAATCAATGGTCCTTGTTCCCTCTTTCTGTGTTAACCAATCTTCTGCAAAGTCTGGATCTTCCTGATACATATCCTTCATGAATTCAAAGCCAAGAACCCTTTGCTCCATAGTTGATAGCAGAGTGTACCTCCTAGATAATGCATCAGCCACCACATTCTGTTTGCCCTCTTTGTATTTGCTAGAAAAGGTGAATGACTGGAGGAACTCCACCCACTTAGCATGCCTGTGACTGAGCTTATGTTGACCTCCTATGTATTTCAATGCCTCATGATCAGAGTGTAGGACAAAAGGCTTGGGCTTCAGGTAATGACTCCAATGTCTTAGAGCTCTGACAAGAGCATAGAACTCTTTATCATATGTAGAATAGTTCAGCTTGGCACCACTTAGCTTTTCACTAAAGTAGCCTACAGGTTTCTTCTCTTGGATGAGGAAAGCTCCAATTCCCACTCCACTTGCATCACATTCAACCTCAAATAGGCAATCAAAGTTTGGCAACCTGAGGATAGGTGCACTGCACAAGAGCTTCTTCATGTGTTTGAAAGCCTGCAAGGCATTCTCAGTCCAAGTGAACTCTCCTCTCTTCATACATTTAGTGAGGGGTGCTGCAATAGTGCTAAAGTTTTTAATGAACCTCCTATAGAAAGAAGCTAGGCCATGAAACCCTCTCACTTCTGTAATGTTCTTAGAGATAGGCCAAGACTGCACTGCAATGATCTTGTCTTGATCAACTGAAATGCCTCTACCAGACACCACATATCCTAGAAACTTGACTTCCTCAGTCATGAAGGTGCATTTCTCAAGCTTCCCAAAGAGGTTACTCTCCTTAAGTATTTCAAACACAGCCTCAAGATGCCTCAAATAATCATCCTTGCTCTTGCTGTAGATGAGGATATCATCAAAGTATACCACCACAAATCTCCCTAGAAAAGGCATAAGCACTTCTGTCATTAATCTCATGAAGGTACTTGGGGCATTTGACAGGCCAAAAGGCATGACAAGCCACTCATAAAGGCCATGCTTTGTTTTGAAGGCTGTATTCCACTCATCTCCTTCCCTGATCCTCAATTGATGGTAACCTTGCCTTAAATCAATCTTGACAAAGATCCTTGAACCACTCAGCTCATCCAACATGTCATCAAGTCTAGGTATAGGGAACCTGTACTTGACTGTGATGTTGTTGATAGCCCTGCTATCTATGCACATCCTCCAAGTCCCATCCTTCTTAGGAACCAGTAATGCAGGCACAGCACATGGACTTAAGGATTCTCTTACAAAACCTTTGCTCATCAATTCTCCAACCTGTTTCTGCAGCTCTTGTGTAGCCTTGGGATCACTCCTATATGCTGGTCTATTAGGTAGTACAGACCCTGGCACAAGGTCTATCTGGTGTTCAATTCCTCTCAAAGGGGGTAAGCCATCAGGAAGTTCCTCTGGGAACACTTCTTTGAACTGATCAATGAGGGGCTTAACTTCTGCAGGGATTACCTTATACTCCTCTATCTGAACTTCTTTTGATAGCAGCATTAATATGGGTTGCTCTTCACTACACTCTTTGACCATTGCTGACTCAGGCAGAAACAAGACTCCACTAAAATCTTCAGCCATGCTTGGACTCCCATAGCTCTTCTGATGTGGTGGCAAGGGGGCTAGTGTCACCTTCCTGCTCCCATGCTTGAAGGAATAGGTGTTGCTTCTTCCTTGGTGTATGGAGCTTTTATCAAACTCACATGGCCTTCCTAATAACAAGTGACAGGCATCCATTGGAACCACATCACATAATACTTCATCCTTGTACACACTTCCAATGGAGAAAGGGATCATACATTGCTTATCCACCTTAACCTCTGCTCCCTTACTCAGCCATCTCAACTTATAGGGGTGAGGGTGATCTTGAGTGCTCAACTTCAGCTTATCAACCATAGTAACAGAGGCCACATTGGTACAACTACCTCCATCTATAATAAGGTTACAAACCCTCCCTTGTATGGTACATCTGCTCCTGAAAATGAGGGACCTTTGATCCTCCTCCAAAGGTATCTGTTGTGAATGCATTACTCTCCATAGGACCAAGCTGTGGCCTGTGTCAGGGAGTGCCACTATTGCCTCCTGACTAGACTCTTCTTCCTCACTCACCACTTCTTCAACCTCAGGTTCATCCCTCTCATACTCAACTAGACCTTCCTTTTCCCAAGTCTCAACCTCTATTATAGTTAAGGTCTTCTTAGAAGGGCAATCCTTCCTGAAATGTCCATAGCCTTGACATTGGAAGCACCTAATTCTGTTCTCAGTAAATGAATTGCTTGGCTTTTGACCCATGATGCCCTTTCCCTTGTCTAAGGTAGGTGGCGTGACAACACCAAATTGTGTTGTGTCTAGTAGTACTCATTAGGGTCTTTTGTTTTACTTTTTACGGGTCATTAGCGTTATTTTATGTTAACTTTAGTTTTAGTAATAATGTTATTATTTAGTAATTTGAGTCAATTTTGAGAGTCAAACCCGGA
Organism: Heliosperma pusillum; assembly: GCA_022085475.1. Lineage (NCBI taxonomy): Eukaryota > Viridiplantae > Streptophyta > Magnoliopsida > Caryophyllales > Caryophyllaceae > Heliosperma > Heliosperma pusillum. Next base: position 21,277 of record JAIUZE010055710.1, read on the forward strand.
AGTCAACGAAAGTCAAACCCGAAACCCGAGACCCAAAAACCCGGAAATTGGAGTGGGCTAGCAATGAATCACCAAGGCATGAAGACCAAACCCAATGGGTCAATGGAAGTCAAGGCGGGGCCAAAAGTCCATGGGTCAACGAAAGTCAAGAAGGAAAAGCAAAGGGAAATCGGGCAGTACACGACGCAGCCTGCGTCATCACGACGCAGCCTGCGTCGTAGGACGCAGCCTGCGTCCTTTCTCAGCTCGACATTTCTTCAATTCTCCGTCTTGTCTTTTGAAAGCCCACCTTTCAAGGCCCCTAGGTTTGCGGACCAAGGGTATTTAAGCAGAAATCTGAAGAGAGAGAAGGGAGCCAAGCATACAACATTCAACATCATATTTTTCCTTAGAAATTCTCTACTTTGTTCTTCAACTTTGGCTCTTGTAATTGATTTTATTTAGAAATGGGTTGTAATATGAAGACTATGGGTAGCTAATCCTTTCTTTGCTTAGTGTAATTTGAACAAGTTCTTCCTTTTAGCATTGTAAGACCTTTTTAATCCTTCCTTCTCTATTTAATTCCATTTTCTTATGTTTGAATTCCATTGTTGAATGAATTGTTGTTAAGACTAACCATCCTAGCAATTGTTTGTTTAATTATTTGCTTTGTCTTGATGAATTTGGTTAAATTGTCTTGGTATTTGTTGAAGCAACCTTGAAAGATTGTAACTTTGGTTTAAAAGTTGGAATCTTTTGAGTGGAATTGGGGTTGTTGTGTAATTAGAACATGGTTTAATGTTTTATTACATGATTTTAGCATGTTTCTTTGGTTTTGTGCTTAAAGCTTGCATCTTTATTTATGCTTATGTTTTAATAAGTATTGGTGGAGTTGTATTGGGTCATTTATGGATGGTTTAATTCATGGTGGCTAGTTCTTAGAAGCTTGTAATAGATAATTAGAGAAGAGAGGAAAAGAGGGGTCTTTACTTTGTTAATTGTGTGGAACTTGGGATAATTGCACTAAGTTACTTCTGCATATTTGAATCTTTGAGTATTTAGTTGTTGTTGGTAATTTTAGACTTGATAATCATTTCTCATGAAAAACTTTCTCCCTATATGTTTTCCTACATGTTTTCCATTGTGAATATCATAGTTTGTAATTAAATTAAGCCTTTGTTTTAATTAGTGTCTTAATTTGTGATTAGAGTCATTAGTTTTGTTAATTGATATTTTGCAAGAGTCTAGATTAGATTATTTTAGCATTACCGCTTTCCCTTGGGTTCGATCCTTTTCTTACCCTTACTACCCATTTATTTAGGTTGGTTTGAGTCTAGGTAAGGTTTTATAAATTTCTATTTGGCCTAGTTAATTTGCGGAATTAACGACACCGTATTTTAGCCCGTCAAATTTGGCGCCGTTGCCAGGGAAGGCAATATAGCTAATTATCCAATTGAAACTCTAGTTAGTGTCATACTTTGTTTAGATTATTTTTCAACTATTTCTTTTTGTATTGTTTGTAGGTTACTTGGTGTTGAAGTTACTAATTGTGTTGTTGAGTTGTTTTTAAAAGTTTATGCCTAGGTCACAAGAGGGACTTGGTGACCAAGACATTGATCCATCCTCAAGTAGCATATCCAATTGGTTGTTTTCGAATCCCCTCTATAGGAGACCCTTTTGGAGGGAGCCTAGTGAAGAGGAGTTGGAGAACAATATATTTCAAGAACAACCGGAGCAAACATTTGAGTCACCACCGAGGGTACCATCCCCATTGAACATCCTCTACCCACCCAATATGGAGGATAATAGAACTATTGGTGAGATCCGAGCAAGGAACTATGAGGAGCAACCACTATGTATCGCATATCCTCCCATGGGGGATGTAAACTTCGAGCTCAAGGGGTTCTTTGTCCACAACTTGCCTAGATTCCATGGAATGGTGGGAAATGACCCCAATAGGCACTTGGCCGAATTCCACATGATTTGCCAAGGGGCTATTCCCCAAGGAGTGACCGAATACCAATTCAAGCTAAGGGCATTTCCGTTTTCTCTACAAGATGCCGCTAAGGAATGGCTCTTTTGTCTTCCGGCCCACTCCGTCACCACTTGGGTGGGTTTGAAGAAGAAGTTTCTTGAGAAATATTACCCGGATTCAAGGCACAATCACTCAAAGAAGCTCATCACTACCATTGAGCAAGACATGGGGGAAACCCTTTATGACTATTGGGAGCGCTTCAAAAGCCTTGTGGCAAGATGCCCATATCATGGAATGTCGGGGGACGATTTATTGACTCAATGAAGGGTTATGCCAAAACGACCAACGGATGATCATTGCCGCCACCGGAGGTGGAATTGATACACTTAATGTGGCCGAGGCCAACAATATTATTGAGAAGTTGGCGATGAACACAAGAAGCTACGGGAGGAAGAATGAAAGGGCAGGAAGCTCTAGAAATGTATCTTCCATGGAAGATCCTTATGCCTCTCAAAATCACAAAATCATGCAAGAGATGGGTGAACTTAAAAGCATGGTGTCCAACTTGGTCGTCAACAAAAGTAGCTCATTTTCTCAACACCCCGAATCAATTGAATGTTCATATTGTGGAGGTGACCATGCTACCAATACATGTTACATCATGATTGAGCAAGGAGCCACTATGGAGAGCGTCAATGCTATGGGGTATGGAAATTATAATTCTAGAAACCCAAGTGGTGGAGGAATGTACAATCAAGTGGGAAACCGTGATCTTTTGGGGTGGGGAGGAGACAAGTCAAAGAGTTTCGAAAATGGTCAATTCAATCACTTGAGGGCCCAATATCCAACCCAAAACCGAAACTCTAATTTCCACCAAAATCCCCAAAGAAATTTCAACAACCCAAGACCCAACAACTCAAATTTTCCAAGTAATTCTCAATCTCAAAGACAACCCAACCAAGGTCCCATTCAAGGGAATTCTTCTTCTCAAGGGAACTTGAGTGACATCTTGCAAACACTCCTTGCCAATCAAGAGAAAGATAGGGAGGAGGCAAGGAGGGATAGAGAGGAAGCAAGGAAGGATAGGGAGGCTAACAACCTTAGGGTGAGCAACTTGGAAACCCAACTATCCCAAATGGCCTCAAATATGTCAAAATCCCAAGCCTCAAGCTCCACAAGATTCCCATCTCAAACCATTCCCCCACCTAGGGAAAATGCTAGTGCCATGACCTTGAGGGGAGGCAAAGAGTTGGAAGTAAACCCCCTTGGAAAAGGAAAGGAAAAGATGAAGAATCTTGAGATGGAAACCTTGGAGATTGAAGACCAAGGAGAATTGGTGGTTGGTCATGAAGAGACATCGAAGAATGAAAAAGGGGCATCCACAAGCAAGGACCCCAAGGGAGACACTTCAAGGAAGGGCAAGGACACTATTGAAGATGATGAAGTGGAGGAGTACATACCGGAAGTCCCATTTCCTAGTGCTTTGATAAGCACAAGGAAGTATGCCAAGGAGAATGACTTATATGAGACTTTCCGGAAATGTGAGGTAAACATTCCTCTTCTTAACTTGTTGAATAGTGTCCCTAGGTATGCAAAGTTCTTGAAAGAACTTTGCACACCTAGGAGAAATCCTAAGAAGGGAACCCATAAGGTTAGGGTGAGTGAACATGTGTCGGCAATTTTCAAACAAAATTTACCGAAGAAATGTGGAGACCCAGGCATGTTCACCATCCCTTGCACTATTGGAGGAAAAAGTTTTAAACGTGCCATGCTAGACCTTGGGGCTTCTATAAACGTCATGCCCCTATCTATTTATGAAACCCTAGGCTTAGGACCTTTGTCTAAGACCGGGGTGGTCATTCAATTAGCCGATAGGTCTAGTGTCTACCCCAAGGGCATGGTAGAGGATGTGCTAGTGGAAGTCGATAATCTTGTCTTCCCGGCGGATTTTTACGTCTTAGATATGGAATCTAGCTCTAGTGCCACCCCTCTCCTTCTTGGTTGGCCGTTTATGAAAACTTCAAATACCAAGATCGATGTTTCAAACGGGTGCTTGACTATGGAGTTTGAAGGGAAAAGATTAACTTACAATATATATGACTCCATGCGACACCCGAGTGGCCATCAATCTTGTTTCTTCTTGGATATCTTTGAGCCATTAGTGAATCAAATGTATAAATTTTGTGATAGAGACCCACTCTAAGTAGCTTTAACTAACAACATGGAAGAGGAAGGTTTGCGTTTGTTGTTGGCCGTTGATGTGCAGGAACGTCTTGAAGACTTGGAAAGGGAAGAGCCCTTAGAAACATATGAGGAACTCAACATCATAGAAATGCTGAAAACAGGGCACGGCAGTGCAGGACGCAGCCTGCGTCGTAGGACGCAGCCTGCGTCACTGGACGCAGCCTACGTCCTGAGCTGGCAAACCTGTCCGAGTTGTTTGCTTTGAGTATTCCACTCCACAAGCCCCTCCCTTCCATAATCCAGCCCCCGAAGGTCAAGTTGAAGAACCTCCCAAGCCATTTGAAGTATATCTTTCTAGGGGACAAGAACACCCTACCACTTATCATTTCAAGCACATTCACCGAGGACCAAGAAGACAAATTGGTATCACTACTTCAAAAGCATAAGGAAACATTTGGGTGGAGCATAGCGGACCTAAAAGGGATAAGCCCGGTGACTTGTATGCACAAGATACGGCTTGAAGTGGATGCCAAACCGGTTCGACAACCCCAAAGGAGGCTCAATCCACCCATGGTGGAGGTAGTGCAAGAAGAGGTAATTAAGCTATTACAAATGGGTATCATTTTCCCTATTTCCGACTCTCGTTGGGTTAGCCCAACTCAAGTCGTACCCAAAAAGGGAGGAGTGACGGTAGTCAAGAATGCACAAGGAGACTTGGTCTCCACCCGACCACAAACCGGTTGGAGGGTGTGTATTGACTACCGCCGGTTGAATGCGGTTACATTGAAAGACCATTTCCCGCTACCATTTATTGATCAAATGTTAGAAAGACTAGCGGGAAAAGCTTTCTATTGTTTCCTTGACGGGTACTCGGGGTATTTTCAAATCCCAATCGCACCCAAGGACCAAGTCAAGACCACATTCACATGCCCATTCGGTACATTTGCTTATCGCCGTATGCCCTTTGGTTTATGTAATGCACCGGGAACTTTTCAACGGTGCATGTTGAGTATTTTCTCCGACTATGTAGAAAGGATCATAGAAGTATTCATGGACGATTTCACCGTCCATGGGGACTCCTATGATGCATGTCTAAAACACCTTGCTCTTGTCTTAGAGCGATGCCAAGAGTCCCATCTCATTTTAAACTCCGAAAAATGTCATTTCATGGTAACTAGTGGCATCGTTCTAGGACATGTAGTGTCGGAAAGGGGGGTTGAGGTGGATAAGGCTAAGGTTGACATCATCAAAACTTTACCTTATCCCTCTAACACCCGAGACATTAGGTCTTTTCTAGGACATGCCGGTTTCTACCGGAGATTTGTTAAGGATTTTTCCAAGATTGCTAACCCCTTATGTAAGCTTTTGCACAAAGAAGCGGAGTTTGTTTTTTATGACTCATGTAGGAAAGCATTCGATGACTTGAAGGAGAGATTGGTCACCGCACCAATTATTCAAGCACCACGATGGGATCTTCCATTTGAAATCATGACCGATGCAAGTGACTATGCATTGGGAGTGGTTTTGGGTCAAAAGAGTGACAAGGGACCCCATGTGATCCAATATGCTTCTACCCTCTTGAATGATGCTCAAAAGAACTATTCTACGACGGAGAAGGAGTTCCTTGGTGTGATTTATGCTCTAGAAAAATTCCGATCTTATCTCTTGGGCACAAAGGTGATCATCTACACCGATCATGCCGCCATTAGATACCTTGTGGCAAAGAAGGATGCAAAGCCAAGGTTGTTGAGATGGATCCTTCTCCTAAGTGAGTTTGATGTGGAAATAAAAGACAAGAAAGGAGTGAAGAATGTGGTGGCGGATCATTTGAGCCGGCTAAACCATGAAGGAAGACCATCATGCCCTCTTGAGGAGGTTGAAGGAGGTCTCCCTCATGAGTCACTTTATGCTATACAAGTGGAGGAGCCATGGTATGCTACCATGGTCAACTATTTGGTGACAAAGCGGCTTCCAAGCCATTTCTCTTCTCATCAAAAGAGCAAAGTAAAATCCGATGCAAAGTACTATACATGGGATGATCCTTACTTGTGGAAGTTTTGCCAAGATCAACTTGTGAGAAGATATGTGCCCGAGAGTGAGATTCCTTCCATCTTACATCATTGTCATGACTATGCTTGTGGAGGACATTTTGGGCCACAAAGAACCGCTAGAAAAGTGCTTGAATGCGGTTTCTTTTGGCCAAGCCTTTTCAAAGATGTCCACAAATTTGTAAAAACTTGTGACCGATGTCAAAGGGTGGGGAATTTGACAAAAAGAAATGAGATGCCACAACAACCTCTTCTATATTGTGAGATCTTTGATGTGTGGGGAATTGATTTTATGGGCCCCTTTCCTAATTCCGGTGGTTATTTATACATCCTCTTGGCGGTAGATTATGTGTCAAAATGGGTTGAAGCAATTCCTACCCGCACCGATGATGCCAAGGTAGTAGCCATTTTCATTCAAGAGAACATATTCTCCCGGTTTGGCTTTCCAAGGGCTATCATTAGTGATAGGGGTACCCATTTTTGCAACAAGGTGATTGGAGGCCTTCTCAAGAGGTATGGGGTGAATCATAAAATTTCCACGGCCTACCACCCACAAACAAACGGGCAAGCCGAACTCTCAAACCGTGAAATAAAAGGAATCCTTGAAAAGACGGTTAATCCGGATAGAAAGGATTGGAGCAAGAGGCTAGTTGATGCGTTGTGGGCATATAGGATCGCTTTTAAAACCCCCATTGGCATGTCCCCATTCCGTTTCATCTATGGCAAGGCTTGCCACCTCCCCGTGGAGGTTGAGCACAAAGCCTATTGGGCTATCAAATCTTTCAACCAAAACCAAGATGAGAGCGGTATGCACCAAAAGCTTCAATTACAAGAACTTGAGGAAATTCGCCAAGATGCGTATGAGAACTCTTCTATCTACAAGGAGAAAACAAGAAGATGGCATGATGGGATGATAAACCGTCGGGTTTTCAAGGAGGGTGATAAAGTTCTTGTGTTCCAAAACCGGTTCAAGCTCTTTCCGGGCAAGTTGAGGTCAAGATGGTTTGGACCTTACACCGTCAAGAAAGTGTTTACCCATGGAGCTATTGAAGTGGAGGGGCCCGAGGATGGAAAGCTCCTCAAGGTGAATGGCCACCGTCTCAAACACTACTTCCAAGGATGTGCCCGGGAGGGGGAATAAGAGGTCTTGCTTGAAGACCCCGTTTATGAAAGTTGAAAAGCTTGAAATAGCTAAGTCGAGCCATCGACTCTAAATAAACGGCAAATCGTGTACATACTCTATCCTTGTGAATATTTCTTTGAAGTTTCATTGTTAATTCTTAGTATTTGAGTTGTTTTCAATTAGTTAGACATTGCATCAAACAAAATTTTTTGAAGTTACTAACGGTTTTGTGAAGTTTTGCGAGTTTTCGGCCGCCTCGGGATGCGTGCCATGGATAAAAAGTTCGGGAATCGATGGAATTTGGATATTGGAGGTTATCATGAACCATTGGAGTGAAAATGCAAGTATGAAGGTGTTTGGAACACTTAGCCAAAATTTGGCTAAGTGCAAAAGGCAAGAAGAACCGACAGTGCAAGACGCAGCCTGCGTCGTAGGACGCAGCCTGCGTCGAATGATGTTTTCAGCTTTTGTTCTCCTTTTGCCCGAGTTTTTCATAAAATCAAAAACACATCTTCATCCTTCTTTTTTCACGAAAAATACACCAAACCCAACCCCAATCCCTCAAAAACTTCATCTTTCTCCCTCAAATCTTCCAAAACTTTCATCAAACTCAATCAAATTCTTCTTCCTAATCATTATTCTACCTTCAATCACCCCAAAATCAATCTCAATCACTCACAATCTCAGAAAATCCGTCTTTGAAAACCTAGAATTTTTTTTTCCTCAAATTCGTTTTTTAGGAACTTTATTGGGTTTTTAAGGTTGTTTGTCGGATTCCCTACCTATTCTCATCATCAAGGAGCTTGAATCTTATGGAATAGAAAAGGTATAACTTCATACTCAACTTTTCCATTGTTCTTCAGGTTTTTGCTCGAATTTAGACTAGAATTATTCTTAGGTTGAGTTTCCCCTTGCCCTTGATTGATTGTGTAGTTAGGATTGGATAAAATTTTCTGAGTGAGGTAAAGAAATTCAACAAACACTAAGTTCTTGAGGTGTTGAAATTGTTGCACACCAAGTGTTTGTTGAATTGCTTGAGTGAAAAATCTTTTGAGTGAGTGTTTGTTGCTTGTTGTATTGTGTTGCTTGTTGAATTTTGAAGAAATGGCACCCAAGATTTCCAAATTGTTTGGCAAAGGGAAGAATAAGAGGGCCGCGGTGAGTGAGCCCGACATCGAGGTGGAAGCGGTGTTCATGGGCTATGAAAGGTTGAATGTTCAATATAAGAGAATTTGGGATAAGCTAACCTCACCCCGACAACAACCTCTCGTAGCCACCAAATTCTTTTGCCCAAACACCCTCCATGTCTTAGGCATGTTCGATTTCACAAGGGACATGCTAGCTAAAGTAGGGCTAGAGGCTAATCTCGAGCCGGACTCCTGGGATCACACCTATAGGAGTTTCGCGTACGAGTTTCTAGCAACCTTGTCGGAGTTGGACGTGCCCGAAGGTGAGGAAAAAGCCTACCGATTCCGTTTAAATCAAACTTGGCATAATGCCCCCACTTCCGAAATCCGTCAAATCCTAAAAATCACCAGACAACCCGAAGACATTAGGTGCCCCAAGGGCAAAATGCACACAATGTGGGTTAACATTACAAATTACCACGGCCCATCTAAAGATGCCAAACTTTCAGCCATCACCCATCCCGTACTCCGCCTAATCACAAGATTCCTTACCACAATCTTCAACTCTGCGGGAGAACCCACCAAAGTGTCGGAGAGCATCCGGCTATGTTTATGGACTATGCTTCCGGAGGGGGTAGGGATCCCGGATTGGGCCGATTTTTTTTTTAGGGCTTGCATTAAACATAGGCAAAAATCTACCAAAGCAAGCATCCATCTTGGGGGGGTGATTTCATTCTTGGTGAGGCACTATGAGGGGGGCATTGGTGATGAACAAGAGGTGAACATTTGTAGGGGATTGACGAGATACAACCGACTTGGGCTCGAGGAGGTTCATATGTTCAAGACTAGCAAAGAGCAACCCTTGAAAGGGTTTTGGTTGGGGAGTGACGGGCTTGGTTACATGAAGATGCCTCAACCTCCAAACAACCCCTTGCCTAGGGGACCCACAGCGTTGGATTTTTTATGTCCTAGGGAGGAGAGTTTGGGGGAGAGTAGTGAGGAAGCGGAGGTAGAGGAAGTGCCTTTGAGGCAAAGAAGGAGGGTAAGGAGAGAGGGAGGTGAGGGAAGTGAGCGAGTGAGCGAGGAGATCGAGATTCTCGCAATTGAGCAAGGACCTTCCCAAACCACAAATTATCAACAACAACAACAACAACAACAACAACAACAACAACAACAACAACAACAACAACAACAACAACCACCACCACCACCTTTCCATTTCCAATCATCATTCCAAAGCCACCAAGACACCGACACCCCCATGTTTGATGCGGAGGGTCGTTCTAGCATCCCCATGGAGCCATGGCAACAAAAAATGGCTACCTATTTTGCTAGCACCAACGACGTTTTGAAGCATATTAGTGGGAAGGTGGACGATTCGAACACATGGCAACAACAACAAGGAAGTAGGCTTGAGACATTGGATAATTGGCACAAGGTAGTGAAGGAGAGAGAGAGAGATTGAGAGCGGAGGCCGAGAGGGCTCAACAAGAGGAATGAAGAAGGATGGTAGAAGGGCAAGAGGAGGCCCGCCTTTGGAGGGAACAACAAGATAAAAGGTGGCAAGAGCAACAAGAGATGTGGACAACCCAAAATGCTTGGAGGGAGCAAGCTACGAGCCATTTTCACGTTCAAATTGAGCGCCACCACACCTATCTTCAAGACTCCTATGAAGATGCGGTGGCACAAGAGGACGTCTATGGCTTGGCTAGCTCACTCTTTGGGATGTCCATCCAACAAAACCCGGGCTACCCCTTTCCTTACACCCAAGAGACCCTTGATGAAGGCATGGAACAAAGAAGAAGGATTAGAGAAGAAAGGGAGAGGAGGAGAAACCGAGGAGGTGCCTCGGGTTCTTCTCGTTTCGACAATTGATGAGGTAACCTTTTTCTTTTCTCCTACAATGAGGACATTGTATGTTCTAAGTGTGGGAGAGAAGATTGTATATAATTATTTTGTTTTTGATGCATTGTATTTTATTTGTCTTTTATTTTGAAGAAAAAAAAAAAAAAAAAAAGAGAAAAAGAAAAGAAGAAAAAAATTGAAAATCCCGGCTAGGTGAAAACCCACAAGGGTAGGCACCTAGGCAAAATTGGGAAGGTGGCCGAGGACGGAATGAAAACCCGAAAGGGCATTCCGGGCAAAATGAAGAATCGAGTTGCGAGCCACCAATGAGAGGAAAGGAAAAGCTAAGGTGAAAACCCGAAAGGGCACCTTTTAGGCAAAATGAGGGATTTTCAAGAAAAAAAATGGAAAATTGAAAAAATAAAAAATAATTTGAGCATTATACTTTCTATGATGAGGATTTTGGAGGCATAAGAAGGGAGTGATAAGGAGGGAATTGGAAGGAGGCTAGCTTAGGACTTCCTTTATTTTTATTTTGAGTCACAAATTTGGTTCCAAATTGGTGGATTTCTCTTGGTGGTTGCTTGGTTGTGCAAATTGTGTAGTTTGGGGCCAACCAAGTAACCATGCATTACACTAGTGGAGTAATAAGGGGGTGGTATAAGTAGTGGAGTTGCATGGAGTTTGGTGATGAAGGCCATCTCGCTATGCCTTGGGATAAGGCAAAGATGGTCATACTACATTCTTGGGAGCTATAAGAAGGGAGGAATTATGTGAATTGAGTCGGAGTTGGTGGTGTGTCGAGTCTTGTTAAGAGGGAGTTATAAGTAGGAAGAGGTAAGGGAAGAGTGTTAAAACAACCTTGAGTCAAATTGTTTCTTTTGTTTAAATAGGTGGTTGTGTTTTGAGGGAGATATAAGAAGGTAGTGGTGAGGGAAGAGAGGTCATTACCTTCGCATGCTATGTTTGGACTTGTGTTTGTCTTGCTAATCTCGAGTTTTACACGGGACGAGTAAAAGTCCAAGTGTGGGGGTATTTGACAACACCAAATTGTGTTGTGTCTAGTAGTACTCATTAGGGTCTTTTGTTTTACTTTTTACGGGTCATTAGCGTTATTTTATGTTAACTTTAGTTTTAGTAATAATGTTATTATTTAGTAATTTGAGTCAATTTTGAGAGTCAAACCCGGAAGTCAACGAAAGTCAAACCCGAAACCCGAGACCCAAAAACCCGGAAATTGGAGTAGGCTAGCAATGAATCACCAAGGCATGAAGACCAAACCCAATGGGTCAATGGAAGTCAAGGCGGGGCCAAAAGTCCATGGGTCAACGAAAGTCAAGAAGGAAAAGCAAAGGGAAATCGGGCAGTACACGACGCAGCCTGCGTCAGCACGACGCAGCCTGCGTCAGCACGACGCAGCCTGCGTCGTAGGACGCTGCCTGCGTCCTTTCTCAGCTCGACATTTCTTCAATTCTCCGTCTTGTCTTTTGAAAGCCCACCTTTCAAGGCCCCTAGGTTTGCGGACCAAGGGTATTTAAGCAGAAATCTGAAGAGAGAGAAGGGAGCCAAGCATACAACATTCAACATCATATTTTTTGTGACACCCTCAAATTTGCGGAAAGTAAAAAAATAATTTAAATACATAATGAAGGTGTCTGAAATAAAAAGGGTTCATACAAAAGGAAAATAATATTTTACATAAAAATTATACAAGACGGGAGACATATCTCCCGTATAAATACGGAAATAAAAGAGTGTATAATAATATACAATCTAAGAACCGAATATAGGTCCAAGGTAAATACTTCGCTCGCTAGCTCGTCAATGTACCCAAAGTATGCATCACAAACCTGCCAACCGCATTAAATATAAACACGGAAGCCACAGTCAGTGGGGAGTAACTCCGAGTTCTCCCAGCCACGAAATGTCGAGTTTAATGAAACATGAATAACATAAAAGCAATGTATATGGAAAATACAAAACCTTAACATATATGATATGCTTTTCATGTTATGAAACAATTAACTAACATATAACCTATCATATGAAAGCTATCATGTGAATCCGATAATAAAATATAACAAGAGGTAGGGAAGCTGGTATGCTAGCTCAGAGGTTACCCTCTGTAACATGCCATGATACACTCAAACCCTAATCAACACGTAATCATGTGAATCAGTTAACAATCGGTAATCCAAACTCTATCAATCTTAGCCGGCTTGCATCTCACCTTCTAAAACTCATAGAATCATAAAAACATGAAAGACCAATACGTCTACAAACAGGCATAAGTTCTTAGGACCATCGATAGTCGACTTCTGTAACTCGAGGCTATACCACAAGGTAGGAAAACATCCTAGTCCTAGACTGATCAGACCTAGCGACAACAGCTATTCCATTCCCCGTCCCATGACATAACCGTCTATGAGAAACTCTACTAGGCGACCCCCTAAGCAGAGATGCCTAGTACTTAAGCTGGCTCCCTTCCCAAAGCGGAACTCTTAGGATGCCATGCCCCGACTTGGAGATAAGCCCCCAGGCCGTGACACAAAAGCTATCAAGCAGTGAACTATATACTCGTTAAAGATAGTACGGGCCTATCAATGTCATGGTCCAAGATACTCATTTAGAATTAACATGGTCAAGACGCCATATACTCATAATTCTCTATGGGTACTTAGTCAACACGACACCAACCATATAATCAAACAGTCACTGGAAAACATCCTAGCATGTGACTAATTTGCATATAAATCATAATCAAATATCATATCGCCTCATATCTACTAAGGCTAATTCAATAATTAAATACAACCTTACTTGAAGACAAATCCCCGACCCGAGTCCCGCGCCGGGTCATCAGTCAAATCGGGGCTGACTAGATCTTAGTTTGACCAAACCCGTTGGATCAAACCGGCTAGAAACAGAGTCTTTATCACATAGACCATAAAATCAACATATTCATTACATGTTATTTTAATAAAACTTCTAACATGTGAATTATTCAATCTTACGTAAAACCCCGCTTGACTTAAAGGATATCAAAATAAACTACGATCTAGTCTTATAATTTCTAACATGTGAGAAATAATAATTTTATGAAAAACCTTTTTAATTAAATATTTTACGTATTAATATTTCCCACTTGCTAAATATTACAAAACAAGATAAAAATGACGATAACTCAAAAACCGTCACAAGTCCCAAAGTGGGACCCACGGGCTGAGTTGGGCCGGACCCCACATGGGCTTGGATGGGCCCACGGGCCTGTTTTGGCTAAAAATGGCTGTTTTGACAATTTTAATAAAAACCGTTTCTAATTATTTCCCGCATGCTTATCATAATTAAAACCCGTCAAGACCACAACCTAAAAATCAAACATCGACACAACCCAAAGACCAAAACCCGGACCCACCATGGACCAACCCAGACCGGTCTGAACCGGCCTGGACCGGCCTGGTTTGGACCGGTTTCCAGCCACCATTTCGGCCACCACCACTACAACCACCCCAATTTATTTCAACATGATTTTTAATTAAAAACATCCATTTTTAACAATCATCCATACAAAATCATGATTTTGAACAAATCATAAAAATATGTCAATAACGAACAATATGTTATAAATTCATAAAATCATAATAATAACACTACTTAGCATGTTACTAACTAAAAATCCATAAATCATAAAAACATGAACCAAAACAAAAATGAACCAAAACTAAAGAAACAAAAGCTAAAGGCTATGTTACTAACTAACATCATAATTTAACCATAACATGAACCAAAAACTAAAGTAAACCAAAGCTACTAAGGTATGTAACATCTATTCGTCGAGTAACTCGGAATCGTTACCTTAGCTAGCTAAAATCAAGTAGCACCAAAATAATAAGAACTAAGAAAATAAGAAACCCGTCTTCTAATCTTCTCCTAAAATATACGAGTCACCAAACTCGTCTTCACAGTCTTCCCCTATAAGAAATGACAAGAAAAACATTATTAGAATTTAAACTTGATTTTCCATAATTAAATGTTGAAAACGATTTTGTCGGATTTGAAATAAAACGTACTTGAAGATGGGGAGCGAAGAGGAGGTCCTAGAAATATAAGTTAGGACGGATTTAATTAAGAAATGAAGGTTTTATGAAGGTTTTGCTCAAGAACGATGAAGAAAGGATGAAGAACGCGAAGAACGCTCAAGAACGATTAAAGAAAGTGATATTTTGATCTTAATTTGATTTGTTGAAAAATGAAAAGTTGTTTGTGAGTAAAGTGGAGTGTGTGAGCCGTGAGTTTATAGAGCAAAATAGTGAGTTGGGTTTGAAATTGTTGTTATGGAATTGACCCGGTATCATAATTATATTACCGTAATTAATTAGATATTAAGTTAATTGAATTAAATATCAAGATATTATGTTATTGTAATGAAAAGAAAGAAAATATCAAGGTCAAAGAGAGAGGAAAAACCGTGTGATATGGTGACTGTCGGGTCAGCTTTGTAAACGATTTGCGTAATTTCCGTTGACGGATCGATAAAGCTGAAAATATCTAAGATATTCCTATTAGTTTATTCAAAACAATTAAAATATCTTATGGTGAGTGGAAAGCGATGACACGCGCGTGTGACTCATGCCAAAGTCGAGTTTCGATTTTGTTTAGCGCTTTACGATGAGTCGGGAATAGTTAAATGACGTTCGGTTAAAACCGTAAACGTTATTCTTTAAATTCCGAATAAATTCAAAATAATTATATTAAATTATGATAAATCTTAATAAATCTAAAGAAAAATAAATCAAAAATATTATTTTTTTAAATAAAATTTCGGTCTTCAAACTTATGAGGCGAGTCGGGAAAAAGTCAACGGAAGTCAAAGTTGAATGAAAAGTCGAGAAAAGTCGAAGATGACTTAAAAGTCAAGAAAAGTTTAGGACGACTTAAAAGTCAAGAAAAAGTCAATGACGACTTTAAAAAAGTCAAGGAAAAGTCAAAGACGACTTAAAAGTCAAGAAAAGTCAAAGATGACTAAAAACGGTCTTTTCATGGAATCCCTCAAAAATTCCAAATACGAACGCGGAATTTCAAAATAAGACTCGGAACAAAAATTCCTATTTTAAAAAACTTAAGTTCTATGGAAAAGTGTTAGTAAATATTTTTACTAGAAAAATCGGGTATATTTCGGGTTGTTACAATCACCCCTCCTTTTAAAAAGTTTCGTCCTCGAAACTTAGAAGAAGGAATGTAACATATATGTAGGTCTATTTCAAAACTGTTAAAAATATATTCGTAATAAAATTACAGGGTCTTATCACTGGGCGGAAGGTTCTCGTCAGCTGTTACGAACACCAACGTCCCAAATCAAAGACTTTAAAAGATACATTTTCGCATCAATAAATGAGAAACTAGTTATCGAACGTCTCCAATAACGAGTCTCAACACTCCTTGACGGTAAAACACTTGAAATCATAAAACATGTCTAAAGCTTTTAATTCAAAAACTTCATAGTAAGAATAATAACTCTATTATCTATTCCTAAAATTTATAACTAAAGCTTATAGTAATATATCTAAGAGTAATGATACTCGATAGAAGGAACTGAATATTCGAAAGAATAAATCGAATAGAAAGAAGAAAGAAAGAAGGAAAGAATAAAGAAGAACGAAGGATGAACCCCAATACTATCTTCCCTCTATGAAAATTCTAATGTCGATAGTAACTCGACAATACTAACTGTACAAGTAAACTAGTCCTCAAGGGAGTGCAATATATCCTCAACATTTTCCATCATCGGATTCCTACCAAATATTTCCTAAGCATGACACATCGAGTAACAATTCCCAATTATTCAAATTCAATTAGAATCTTCTAAAGTCCATCGAAACTATTATTGGAAATCACCATCAAAATATTTATAATTAAGGAAACAAGACTGCTAACAACCACAAAGTAAAGGACTTACTATGAAATCCTTTAATCCAATTTATTCCAAAAATTTATTACCCCAACTTATTTACAATGAACCCTCTCATCCTCAAAAGTTGAATCCCGAAACCTCAAAGAGATTAGTCACACAAATCTCGATTCACTTAACTTTTGCCAAACACAGGCAATGCGACCGTAATCAATTTATTTATCTCTTCCAAACTCTTAATACATCGGTTTTCGCTTATGTCGATATTCCTCATGTTGTGTCATCGAATCAAATTCCACAAAGTATTTATTCCCGTTAGGGTCCAACATTGAACGACAACAAATTCCCAAGTAACATTAAAAATCACTCAACTTTCTAACCATAACTACAACTATTATTAAGCTTATTTCGATCCTCAAAAGATATTGCAACTTCAAGGTTTCATATTTTAAAACCACTAGGAGAATTTCATCCTAAGTTTATCCTCAAATCCTCATAATTATCTAAACACGGAACTAGCTTAATAGGATGGTTAGTTACCATATTCGAAACTTCTTATTTACTCCAAAATAGACATATCATAAGCATGGTCTTCAAACCAATACTAAACTTCTAAGTCCAAAAGACTAAATTACTAATGAGGTAAGAAGTCCTAGCCAACTCATTCGATCTTACACCATCGAATATCATGAACTATTTACACACCATTCATGACAAGTATCTAGCATTAAAATCATTAAACATACCTTACCACACCCTTCTCAAGGATACCAACTCTCACCACCATAGAGTGAAATTAGATCTATACTATTTTCCCCAAATCACAAGTTCATTCTAACAAACACTAATATTCCACAAGATTCAAAGTTCTCCCGACTAAGTATAATATACCACAATCCGATGGTGATGACATCCATAAAAAATGTTACAAGAGGGAGGTAAGGATACCAATGGTATAATGGAGGAACTATTAAGAGTAATTTCCAAGAGGTAAATAGGTTGGAGGAGAAAGAAGCACCTAGATAGAAGGAGGAGGGCAAAATATTATAAGAACGAGAGAATTCATAGATGAAGAAGGAATTCACTTCAATTAGGCTTATAACTCTTCAAATCTTCGGTAGAGGATACTCCTTCTAGGTAACACATATTCCACCCTAAGGCGTAATATTGCTCCTAGCAATTTGGCTAGCCACTCAAGCATAGCCTCCTTGGCAATTGTCTTCTCTATGAGGAGGAACCTGGTTGGCACTAACAATGATCTCTTCTACACGAGGTCCAACCATCTTCATAAGAGACAAAACAAATTAAGTTACTCCTAACAATTAGCATAAACAAATAGAATACAACATAAATCCTAATCTACCCATCCTACCATTCTATCTCACAAGTTTATTATTTTATTAAGGTCAAGTTATTTATGCAAGGGTACACAAACGTGCGTCGGGAGCAAAATAGCTCTGATACCAACTGTGACACCCTCAAATTTGCGGAAAGAAAAAAAATAATTTAAATACATAAAAGATATGAGAATACATAACGAAGGTGTCATAAATAAAAAGGGTCGTTACAAAACGAAATAATATTATACAAAGTAAATTATACAAGACGGGAGACATATCTCCCGTATAAATACGGAAATAAAACGAGTGTATAATAATATACAACCTACTGAACCGAATATAGGTCCAAGGAAATCCTTCGCTCGCTATTGCTCTCAATGTACCCAAAGTATGCATCACAACTGTTCGACCGCATTAAATATAAACACGGGAACGCCACAGTAGTGGGAGTAACTCCGAGTTCTCCCAGCCACGAAATGTAGAAGTTTAATGAAAACAGAATAAAATAAAAGCAATGTATATGGAAAATACAAAACTTACACATATATGATATGCTTTTCATGTTATGAAACAGATAACTAACAAATAACCTAGAATGTGAAAGCTATCATGTGAAACCGATAATAAACTATAACTCGAGGTAGGGAAGCTGGTATGCTAGCTCAGAGGGTCCTCTCAGAAACATGGCCGTGATACACTCAAACCCTAATCAACACGTAATCATGTGAATCAGTTAACAACCGTTAATCCAAACTCTATCACTCCTAGCCGGCTTGCATCTCACCTTCTAGAACTCATAGAATCATACATACATGAAAGACCAATACTTCTATAAACAGGCATAAGTTCCTAGCACGGCCCATAGTCATCTGTAACTCGAGTCTATACCACAAGGTAGGAAAACATCCTAGCCCTAGACTGATCAGACCTAGCGACAACAGCTAACCCATTCCCTGTCTCATTACATAACCGTACATGAGAAACTCTGATAGGCGACCCCCTACGCAGAGATGGCTAGTACTTAAGCTGGCTCCCTTCCCAAAGTGGAAACTCTTAGGATGCCATGCCCCCGGCTTGGTATCAAAAGGCCCAAGCCAGTGACACAAAAGCTATCAAGCTGTAAACTCCATATGCTCGTTAAAGATAGTAAGGCCTATCAATGTCATGGTCCAAGATACTCATGTAGAATTAGAATGGTCAAGACGCCATATACTCATAATTCTCTATGGGTACTTAGTCAACACGACACCAACCATATAATCAAACAGTCACGGAAAAAAACATCCTATCATGTGACTAATTGCAGATAAATAATAATCAAATATCATATCGCCTCATATCTACTAAGGCTAATTCATTAATTAAATAAAACCTTACTTGAAGACAAATCCCCGACCCGAGTCCCGCGACGGGTCATCAGTCAAATCGGGGCTGACTAGATCTTAGTTTGACCAAACCCGTTGGATCAAACCGGCTAGAAACAGAGTCTTTATAACATAGACATAAAATCAACATATTCATTACATGTTATTTTAATAAAACTTCTAACATGTGAATTATTAAATCATACCCAAAACCCGTTTGACTAAAAGGATATTAAATTAAACTACGATCTCGTCTTATAATTTCTAACATGTGAGAAATAATAATTTAATGAAAAACCTTTTTAATTAAAGATTTTACTTATTAATATTTCTCGCTTGCTAATTATTACAAAACGCGATAAAAATGACGATAACTCAAAAACCGTCACAAGTCCCAAAGTGGGACTCACGGGCTGAGTTGGGCCGGACCCCACATGGGCCTGAATGGGCCCACGGGCCTAATTGGGCTGTTTTGGCAGATTTTACATTTTTTTACAAAACCGATTCTTAAAAATTCCCGCATGCTTTAACATAATTAAAACCCGTCAAAACAACAACATAACAATCAAACATCGACACAACCCAAAGACCAAAACCCGGACCCACCATGGACCAGCCCAGACCGGGTCTGAACCGGCCTGGACCGGATGGTCTGGTCCGGTTCACCACCACCACAATTTCCGGCCACCACTAAAACAACCACCCCAAATTCCACATTAATTCTAACATGTTTTTAATTAACAACATCCATTTTTAAACAATCAAAACAACCATCAATCATACAAAAACCATGATTATGAAGAATCATCCAAATTCATCAAGAACAACCAACCTGTTATAAATTCATAAAACACCATAATAACCACTACTTAACATGTTACTAACTAAAAATCATAACATCATAATAATATGAACAAAAACTAAAGATGAACCAAAACTAAAGAAAACCAAAGCTACTAAGGTATGTAACATCTATTCGTCGAGTAACTCGGAATCGTTACCTTAGCTAGAAAAATCAATTCGCACCAAAATAAGAAGTATAAACTAAGAAACCCGTCTTCTAATCTTCCCCTAATATATACGAGTCACCAAACTCGTCTTCAAAATCTTCCCCTAGAAGAAATGACAAGAAAACATTATTAGAAGTAAAAATAGATTTTCCATAATTAAAGTCTTGAAAACGATTTTTGACGGAATTGAAATATAACCGTACGTGAAGATGAGGAGCGAAGAGGAGAGTCTAGAAATATAAATTAGGAAGGATTTAATTAAGAAATGAAGATTTTATGAAGGTTTTGCTCAAGAACGATGATGAACAATTGAAGAACACGAAGAACAAATGAAGAACGATTAAAGAAAGGGATATTTTGATCTTTATTTGATTTGTTGAAAAATGAAAAGTTGTTAGTGAGTTATGTTGGGTGAGGGAGCCGTGTATTATAGAGGAAATATGGAGTCGGATTTCGAAATTGTTGTTACGGAATTAACTCGCGTTAAATAATTATATTACGGTAATTGATTAAATATTACGTTAATTAAATTAAATATCTAGATATTATGTTATATTAATGAAAAGAAATGAAAATATCAAGCACTATGAGAGGACAAAGGAGACGTGAGAAATGAACACAAATCGGGTCTGTTTTTAAGCGATTGCGGAATTTAAGTTGACAGACCGATAAAGTTACAAATATCTTAGATATTATTATTAGTTTAATCATATTAATTAAAAGATCTAACATGAGTGAAAAAAAGGTGACATGGGGCGTGTGAAATGGGTAGGAATCGGGTCTGATTTTGAGCGATTTGCGTAATTTAAACGGACGGATCGATAAAGCTACAAATATCTTAGATATTTGTATTAGGTTAATCGAAACAATTAAAATATCTCAAGTGAGTGGAAAACGATGACA
>JAIUZE010055831.1:632-16453 GCA_022085475.1 Heliosperma pusillum
TTGTTAATAAAAATCATGTTTGAAATAATTGGAAATGGCGGTTGGTTTGGCCGTGAGAATGGCCGTGTATGGTGGCCTGAAAACCAGCCCAAACCAGGCCGGTTCAGGCCGGTCCAGGCCGGTCTGGATTGGTCCGGGATTTGTCCTTTGGGTTTTTGTCGATACATGATTGTTTTGTTGTTGTTTTGACGGGTTTTAAATATGTTAAGCATGCTGGAAATATTAAGAAACGGTTTTTAGAAAAGATGACCAAAACCGGTCCAAAATGAACCGTGGGTCCTCTTTGGACTTGTGACGGTTTTTGAGTTATTGTTATTTTATAGTGTTTTGTAATATTTAGCAAGTGGGAAATTTTAATGAGTAAATTATTTATTTAAAAGGTTTTTCATAAAATTATTATATCTCACATGTTAGAAATTATAATACAAGATCGTAGTTTAATTTGATATCCTTTAAGTCAAACGGGTTTTTTGTAAGATTTAATATTACACATGTTAGAAGTTTTAATAAAATAACATGTAATGAATATGATGATTTTGGTGTTCAAGTCTAATTGGTAAAGACTCTGTTTCTAGCCGGTTTGACCAAACGGGTTTGGTTAAACTAAGATCTAGTCAGCCCCGTTTTGACTGATGACCCGTCGCGGGACTCGGGTCGGGGATTTGTCTTCAAGTAAGGTTGTATTTAATTAATGAATTAGCCTTAGTAGAGATGAGGCGATATGATATTTGATTATGATTTATATGCAATTAGTCACATGTTAGGAAGTTCTTTCCGTGACTGTTTGATTATATGATATATGTTGTGTTGACTAAGTACCCATAGAGAATTATGATTATATGGCGTCTTGACCATTCTAATTCTAAATGAGTATCTTGGACCATGACATTGATAGGCCTTACTATCTTTAACGAGCATATGGAGTTTGCAGCTTAATAGCTTTTGTGTCCCGGCTTGGTGGGTTTATATCCAAGTCGGGGCATGGCTGCCATTGCTTCCACTTTGGGGAATGGTGTCAGCTTAAGTACTAGCCAACCCTTTGGTGGATCTCCTTAGGGGTACTCATGTGATGAGTCTTGGGTGCGATGTTTTTCCGCATTTCTCTGGGTCTGCGCAGTCTAGGTTTAGGGTAGAGTGGTATCTTGGCCATGTTATTAGGGTAACCTCTGAGCTAAGATATGTGCTTTGGATCTGGGCCATGTTATTAGGGTAACGGCTGAGCCTAGATGTGTGCTTTGTATTTGGGCCATGTTATTAGGGTAACCGCTGAGCCTAAATATATAAGTATATCCTACTCCGTGGTATAGACTCGAGTTTACAGAAGTTTTATGCGGTACTAGGGAACTTATGCTGTTATAGACGTGTATGGTTTTCATGTTTGTATGATTCTATGAATCTTAGAAGGTGGGATGCAAGCCGGCTAAGGTTGATAGAGTTTGGATTACCGGTTGTTAACTGATTCACATGATATTATGTTGGATTAGGGTTTGAGTGTATCATGGCCATGTTAACGGTAACCTCTGAGCTAGCATACCAGCTTCCCTACCTCGTGTTATAGATTGTTAACAGATTCACATGATAGCTTTCATATGATAGGTTATATGTTAGTTAATTGTTTCATAACATGAAAAGCATATCATATATGTTAAGGTTTTGTATTTTCCATATACATTGCTTTTATGTTATTCATGTTTTATTAAACTCGACATTTCGTGGCTGGGAGAACTCGGAGTTACTCCACACTGACTGTGGCTTCCGTGTTTATATTTAATGCGGTTGGCAGGTTTGTGATGCATACTTGGGTACAGTGACGAGCTAGCGAGCGAAGTATTTACCTTGGACCTATATTCGGTTCTTAGGATTGTATATTATTATACACTCTTTTATTTCCGTATTTATACGGGAGATATGTCTCCCGTGATTGGATATTTCTTATGTATAATATTATTTCCTTTTTGTTATGAACCTTTTTATTTAAGACACCTTTGTTATGATGAATATATTTAATAATAGGTTCCGGTTTTAAAATTTACCGATTTTCACTAAAGTGAACCTATTAGAAACGTATTCTCATCTTTTATTTATTTAAATTACTTGTTTATCTTTCCGCAAATTTGAGGGTGTCACAGAAGGTTTGGGTAATTTTATTTTGTGTTGTTGTGTTTGGCTGCCGTGAGGAAGGAGAAGGAGGAGAGAAGGAGTAAAAAAAATTGGTGAAGTGTTGATGTGGTGAAAGTGATCGGTAATTATGATGTGTAAGAATTGGGAAGAATACTTTTGTACTTTTGTACTTGGCACATGGGCTCCAAGACCCCTATTTTCTTTTGTTTTTTTTTTTTTTTTGAATTTTGGTAGGAAAGGGAATCTTGGGTAGTTAATTGTTGGGATATGGTAAGGATAGAATTTGGTAAATAAAAATATATGGTAGGGTGATTTTATTTGGTAATTTCGGCTAACATGAAATACATGGGTAGAATTTTGGTTCAATTAGGAAAGTGAATAGGATAGGTTTTTGGCAAATATGTGGTTCATAATTCAATTTCCATAAAACACTTAATATGCAAGATACTCATGTAAAATATATTATATTAAACACAAATATACTAGCAATGAAATATGCTGACACAGTCATATAATCTCGTCTTAATCTAGCCAGTCACGCAGGTTCACAAAATAAATATAACGAATTTAATTGCTACTGATTAAACCAATTTCCAACCGCAAAATCTCAAAACGTCTTCTCGCTAACGCCTATGTTAAAATGTCAGCCCATTGATTGTCAGTACTACAAAATTCGAGTTTAATGTTGCCCTTTTCTACATGGTCACGCAAAAAATGATGTCTAATGTCTATATGCTTAGTACGAGAATGCTGAGCTGGATTCTTAGAAATAATAATAGCACTCGTATTATCACAGAAAACAGGCATACAACCAACATTAACACTATAATCACATAGTTGTTGCTTTAACCATAGTAGTTGAGAACATACCAGTCCTGCAGCAATATATTCGGCTTCTGCAGTAGATAATGCAACCGAATTTTGCTTCTTTAAGCCCCAAGTGATTATGCAAGGTCCAACAAACATAGCAAATCCAGAGGTACTTTTTCTATCTAGAGAACATGCTGCATAATCTGCATCTGAATATCCTACTAGGTCGAAATTACACTCAAGTGGATACCACAAATATATATTAGATGTACCAATTAAATACCTCAAGATACGTTTAACTGCAATCATATGTGACTCTCTAGGACATGATTGAAATCTAGCACAGACACATACGCTGAACATAATGTCAGGTCTACTTGCAGTTAAATATAATAAAGAACCAATCATAGGTCAACTTTTTATCAGTTACCATAGGTGTGTCCATTGGATGAGCGTTCTCCATACCAAATTTTCTGATTAGCTCTTTGACATATTTTTGTTGGTGAATCTTTATTCCTTCTTTGGTTTGTTGAATTTGCAATCCTAGGAAGAATTTTAATTCTCCCATCATGCTCATTTCGAATTCTGAGGTCATAAGATCTGAAAAATAATTGCACAACTTATTTTTAGTAGAACCAAAAATAATATCGTCTACATAAATTTGAGCAACAAGTAAATCAGAACCCTCGGATTTTAGAAATAGGGTTTTGTCGACAAATCCTCTTTTAAAATTGTTTTGCAATAAACATTTTAACAATCTGTCGTACCAAGCTCTAGGCGCTTGTTTCAAACCATATAAAGCTTTATCGAGTTTAAAAACATGGTTTTGAAACTTGCTATTTAAAAATCCAGGAGGTTGTTCAACAAAAACCTCTTCTTCCAAATAACCGTTAAGAAATGCAGTCTTAACGTCCATTTGAAGCCGTTTCATTCCTTTATGAGCTGCGAAGGCGATGAGCAAGCGAATAGCTTCAAGTCTTGCTACTGGAGCGAAAGTCTCGTCATAATCAATCCCTTCTTGTTGATTATAACCTTGAACGACCAATCGAGCCTTATTACGAACTATAACTCCTGAGTCATCCAATTTATTTCTGAATACCCATCGAGTACCAATCACAGTTCGATTAGGAGGTCGTGGCACAAGGTGCCATACTTTATTACGTTTGAACTGTTGAAGCTCCTCTTGCATTGCTACAATCCAGTCAGATTCTGCAAGAGCTTCTTTGACGTTGGTAGGCTCCATGGTAGACAGAAAAGAATAGAATGAACAAAAGTTATTTATTGTTCGCCTCGTTTGAACTCCCTTATTTAAACTTCCTAGGATACTATCCATAGGATGAGAACTCTTATATTTCCATTTCTTAGAGTTCCTAGGCTCATCATCATCTGATGAACTATCACGTTCCTTAAATGATTCAGAATCAAGATTGGTTCCCCCTGAGTTGGACTCTGGGGTTATAGCTGACGTTGGTACAACTTCAGTTACACCATCTTGATCTTGGTTCAAAGTTATAGCATCATCAGCTATAACTTCAGTTTCCTTTTCCTTGTTTTGAGAAGAGACATTCGTATCATCAACAATTGTCTCAGTTCTCTGTTCAAGGTCATTTGTGGATTTATCAAGTTCATCATTGATTCCTTCAATAACTTCTTCATTATTGTCTGGCTCGTCTTCCCTTGAAAGGCAAAAGTCTGGATCATTCATGTCTTCTTCTTCATTCTGTTCAACTTGCTCAGGCACATTATCCTCATCAAATACAACATGAACACTTTCTTCTATGCACAAAGTTCTTTTGTTAAAAACTTTAAAGGCTTTACTATGATTAGAATAACCAACAAACACAGCTTCGTCACTTCGTGGATCAAATTTGCTTAAATTACTTTTTCCATTATTATGGACAAAACATTTACTAACGAAGCAACGAAGGTGTGCTATATTGGGTTTTCTCCCTCTTAAAAGTTCATAGGGAGTGTTTTTGAGAATAGGTCTAATCATAGCTCTATTGTGCACATAGCATGCAGTACTAATGTCTTTTGCCCAAAAGCTCTTAGGAAGGCCACTACACAAAAGCATAGTGCGGGCCATGTCCTCTAAAGTTCTATTCATACGTTCCACGACACCATTTTGTTGTGGGGTTCGTGGTGCAGAAAAGTTATGTCCTACACCATTCTCCCTACAATATTCTATAAAAGCTTGATTATCAAATTCGGTGCCATGATCCGTACAAATGGAAACTAACTTTTTATTATACTTGTTTTGCGCGAGCTTCATTAGTACTACAAACTCATCGAAAGTTTCATCTTTAGTAAATAGAAAGATAGGCCATACATACCTTGAGTAGTCATCGACTAGGACGAATACGTACCTTGATCCACCGCGGCTTCTAACTTTCATAGGTCCACACAAGTCCATGTGTACCAACTCAAGTGGACGCTCTGTACTTGCAACTCATTTCGGTTTGAATGAATATCTAACTTGTTTACAGCGGGTACATGAGTCCCACATCTTTTCTTGTTCGAATTTGATTGAGGGTAGACCCTCAACTAATTCCCAAGACTTGAGTTTCTTTAAAATCGTTAGACTGATTTGTGCAAACCTCTTGTGCCACAAGCATGAATCGTTCACAGTGACTTTCATGCACGTAAAGGAACTTGTAGTGACTTTGTTTAAATCAATCATATACACGTTCCGTTTACGTAGACCTTCTAAGATAACGTTACTAGTACCTTCAGCTATGATACGACAAACATTTGAATGAAAAACGACTTTGTTGCCTTTGTCACATAGTTGAGAGATACTTAGCAAGTTATGCTTAAGGCCATCTACCAGATATACATTATTAATAGCATGTGAAGGAGATATACCAATTTTACCTACACCGATTATGTTGCCCTTCTTGTTGTTTTCAAAGGTGACCTTGCCACCGTTCAAGGGCTCTAGTGAAAGAAAAAGATTCTTGTTTCCGGTCATGTGTCTCGAACATCCACTGTCGAGATACCATAGATTATTTTCTTTCACTATTATCTGCAACAGAATCAAATACAGCTCTTAGGTACCCACGCTAAGTTGGGTCCTTTTTGGTTAGTGACTCTATATATTTGATCCTTCCTAACCCATACTTGTCTAACAATTCTTTTCTTCTCAGGATAGGGCTTGCTAGGTTTATTATAATGTTTGTTATTGTTGCGACGCACATTAGGTTTAAATGACTGCTTCTGATTCACATAAGGTTTAGATTTTGAAGGTACAGATGTGTAATCGAAAGCTATGTCATAAAACCACCTGAACTCATTATTTCTAACCTCATCACGTTGAGATTCAGGTTCAGACTCATTAACACTAGACCCGTCATGTTCTTTAAAAAAATCAGTTTGATTTTTGTTATCATTGACATATTTAACGCAATTATCTTTGATATGACCGTTGTGACCACAATAATTGCAAATCAGATATTCTGAAAGATTTACGTACTTCCTTCTTCTGAAATCACGGTCAGAAGGAGTGGATTTGCACTTATCATGGTCTGTATGACTGTAACATTGATGACCTAGACCCATCTTCATTTTATTGTTAGACTGTTCGGTAAGGAAGTCTAAGACCTTCTGACTTCCTTCCCACTTATCATGAACTTTTCGTGCATGTAGGAGCAATTCCTTCAAAGACTGAATTTCTTTTTCACATGACGAATGGTCTACATTCGAGTCTTTGGAGGGATTGTTCTTTTTAAAATTTTCACGAAAATCATTGAAACGTTTGTTCAAGATAAGTTTCTCCTCATTATGTTGGCTTTTGGCTTGGGAGAATTCAGCCTTTATATCTTTCAATTGCTGAGAGAGAAAGGAGTTTACTTTCTCGTGATCAAGGATAACAACTTCCTTTGCCTTAGCTTCAGATTGTAAAAGCTCATTGATTTTCTTCAATTCTAAAGTTATAGCTTCATTAGCTATAACTTTGGCTTGAAGATGCTTAATGTTGAGCTTTAACTCTCAGATTATAGCTTCATTAGCTACAACTTTAGACTCAAGAGCTTCTTTCTCAACATTTGTCTTGTCTGAAGTTATAGCTGAAGTTGCCATAACTTTAGACTTGAGCTTTTTAGCTTTGGCCTTTAGAAGTTGGTTTTCCTCAGCAATGTCAAGAATTTGTTCTTTAAGATCTTTTAATTCAAGACTCTATTCATGACAATGATCTAAGGCTTCTTCAAAATACTTAATTAAAGACTTCTTAGATAAATTCTTAACTTGCTTTTTAAGTTCAAGATGACTAACCTCTTCGTCATCTTCTGAATCTGGTTCTGAATCTGAGTTGCCAACAAGACACATCTCGGATTCGTTTTCATTGTCACTGTCAGAAATTAGGTCAAGACTGACGTTGCTTTGATACAAGTTGGCGACTTCCTCTTCCTCTGACTCGTCGTCCTCTGAGTTGAGATCTCCCCAGCAATAAGCCATCATCACTTGCTTGAATTCCTTCTTGCGTTGATTTTTGTCTTTGATTTTCTTCAATGTGGGGCAATATTTGATCATGTGATCATTATCCCCACATTTGAAGCAACCACGACTTGAAAGAGACCCTTTTGACTCAATTGGCTTTTTGTAAGATTTGTTGGTGTTATTGTTAAATGTTTTCCCTTGTGGTTTATTAAAGAATTTTTTTCTTAAAACGTCTAGCAAATAACATTGTTTCATCTTCTAGATCCGAATCTTGTCTTTCACTAGATTCGGCTTGTAAAGCCACTTTGTTGCTATTACTATCATTTGCCTCATCTTCATCAAGAGTAATCTCGTGAGCCATTAGAGTTCCAAGTAGCTCTTGATAAGATAGGTCAGATAGATCTTTACATTCCTCAATTACCGTCACCTTAGGTCTCTATCGTTTAGATAGACTTCTAAGGATCTTCCTGGCAATTTCCTCGGAGTCAAAAGTTTTTCCAAGATTTTTCAATTCATTAATGATACTAGAGAAGCGAGTGGACATGCTGTCAAGCGAGTCATTTTGTTCCATGGAGAACAGTTCGTATTTTCGCATAAGTAGTGCAATACGTTGCTTTTTGACAACAGTTGTCCCCTCATAAGCTAACTCAAGACCATCCCATATTTCCTTGGCAGTAGAACTAGATGAGAAACGATCAAATTCAGTATGGGTCATGCCGTTTTGCAACAGACTAATAGCCTTTGAATTTTTCTCAGCTTTCTTATAATCTGCCTCAACATAGTCATCTTCTTTCTTTTCGATGGAAGTGTCAGTAGCAGATCCAAGCATGATCTTATTAGGACCATTCTTAATGATTAGCCAACACTCCCAATCTTTAGCCATTATGAAATGGGTCATCATATTTTTCCATAAGTTGTAGTTCTTCTCATCGAATACGGGACACTTCAGATGTTTGGAATCCATTAAAATTAAATTAAATGCAGCGGAAAACAAATAAAAATAAAAAGATAAATGGATCAGACTCCTTGCTGTAAGGCAATCAAGAGCACGAGGCTCTGATACCAATTGTAGAGTCTATTGATCGAATACGAAAGAGGGGGGGTGAATTGAGTATTAAAAACTAGCCCCACTTTTTCGATTTATATGATGTGTAATTAATTATTTGATCTTATGAATTAAAATCAACTAATTAATTAATCAAAGTAAGCGCGAGTAACGAAATAACGAAAAGTAAAGAGATAAGAGAGAGGCACACGATTTTTGAAGTGGTTCAGTTTCACACGTTGAAACCTACGTCCACTATTCTCGATTAATAATTTTTAGTACATTTCTACGGATTACAAAAATTACCAACCCACTCGTATAATCAACACTATGATTATAACTCAAGGTGAGTATCGCTAAATACTCTATACTATCTTACGCTAATAAGAAAGTACAATATAACTCACACAGATTCCCGTTAAAGAATTGTAAGCTTATAATGATGTACTATTTTTCTAATAACGTATTTCACTCAAGCGATTGATAATAATTGATGCACGACTCTTTTAAAAAACAAACTCTAAAAATAATAAATATTTGCTCAAAGGTTTGCTTTAAAACGACTTTGGAAAATCAACACTAGTAAATAGATGTGCCGTGTGATTGTAGTGTATTTTGTGCGTTATGTAAATCATATGTGAATGAGTATTTATAGTAGTAGAATCAAAATAGATTTAAAGCCCTATTATAATATTTAATAAAGATACTTATCTTATCATAAAATAATATTTGCTTATCTTTTAGAAATATTTTTATCTCAAAATATTATTTGGTTTATCTTATAAAAATATATTTATCTTTATATCTCAAAATATTGTTGTAAAGATATAGTAGAATACTAGATTAGGTAAACAAGGAAAACAACCTATGGAGGCCGAAATTCCTAGCTCACGAAACCCTAGGAGGCACGCATCCCTAGGTGGCACAAACACTAGGTTTCACGAAACTCTAGGTGGCTCAAACACTAGGTGGGCTAATTAGGTTAACAACAAATTGAGATAGACTATATTAGAAACCCTAGGTAGCATGACAACCCATAAGTTGTATTACTAACCAATAGAATCTCATAAATATATTCTCTATTAAAACAATTGATAAATATAAAAATACTCTTTCACTTTTGAAAACATTCCAAAACATTTTATTTCCAAAATCATGCATCAATATTTTATCATCCAAAGTCATAGGCTAAAGCTATAACTTTGAACATAAAATCTCTCAAATGGAATAGTTACCGAATGACGACCTATACTATCTAATCTTCACAAAGATCTTCAGTATACGGATCATCTCTTCATCTTGATCACAAAGACCCTCCATCTCGAGTCTTGTGTTGTTTGAGGTAGATCTTGCTTGAAGCGATTTTCTTTAAAGTTATGCCTGGTTAGCTATAACTTCCATGTTCACTTCCAAAGTTATTCCTGAAGTTGTTATAACTTTGTCTCACAAACTTTATCAAAGTTATGCCTAACTTTGATCTTTCTTCTCATAATTGTTGCTAGCTATAATAAGACTAAAGCACACAATTACACGCATATGATATATCGAGTAAAACATATTATCACGTAAACACATGTCATTATCAAAACTATGAAATTGGTCCAACAAAACCTATATGAATGCAATCCTGCAGACCAAGACGATATGCAACCACTAGACCATGAATACATTCAAGACCCAAAGTAGCACACGATCCATAGTAACATAAGGCTCAGTGCTAGCATCAAAGCATACCGAATAGAGCGTATAACCACTGCCTCTAACTTGCCAGAGCATATAACCACTGCCTCTAGCTGACGGAGCGTATAACCACTACCTCCATCGGTGTGGAGCGTATAACCACTGCCTCCACGGTACTATGTATAGCGTATAACCACTGCCTATATGTCTAAGACCTGGCAAGACTCTCGGTGCATTAACTGTACATCGAACGACACTGGGGGACCAGAGCGTATAACCCTTGCCTCTGACCAATCCCGACCATAGACCAAAATAAACCATCGAAGGGTGGCATTTGTTCATTCCGAATAGTAATATAACTGATACTACCGTCATCTATTCAACCAGCAACAAACAAATGCATAGTCTAACTGACTGTACAAACCAATGCGTGAACAACGTCACGACTCAACATAGGAACAGTATAAGTGACTGTCCAACATTGCGTGAACAACGTCACAACTCAACTCAAGAACAGTATAACTGACTGCTCAACCAATCGAATGAGTATGAGTAACCATTACAATATGCAAACATAGTGTTATAGTACAGCTGACCATAACACCATACATAAACAAGCAAAAATACCCAAAGGTTATAGTACATAGACCTATAACATTACACCTCATAGGCCATGTTATAGTTCAAGCTACCATAACACAAGACACAAAAGCATATAACATTCAATGTTATAGTACCTCCTACTATGACCTTCACTTACCCCTAGTGAAGTTATGGTAACCCAACTATAACTTTGGTTAAGCTTGTCAAGTTATAGTATCATCAACCATAACCTTCGCTTAACTCTGGCAGAGTTATAATACAGCACATATAACCTTAGTTATAGGTTTTATGAAAAGGTTTTGACTTTAAATTTACTTTGAATTTATTTGAGACATAGATCTTACATGAATAATATATAAATTAATTATACAAATAAACAACACGGGATTAACACCCTCAAACTTACATGTTGACGAAATGAGATAGACTAAAGTTACGTTTTAGCGACAGCTCGAGTCGAATGTATGAAGAAAGTGCCCTTGTTAAAGGACTAAAAATCGAATGATTAGTTAAGTTAATTGAGTTTAGTTGGTCAAACTGGTCGGTCAAATGCAAACGTGACAGGTATCCATAAGGATCTGAGCTTATGTGGTAAATTGATCAAGCACGTAGATGTCGATAGCTTAGAGCAAGGTCTAGAATGCAAAGAGAGAAGAGAAGGGGCGGAACACTCGCGTGCCTTAAAAGTGAGAATATAGCTCTCCTTTTATAGTAGAAAAATGTGGAAGAGTCGTGGAACAACTCAAACTTTGGAAAGGAACAGGCTGGGTGCAGCAGGACTGCGATCCTTTGAAGAGGCGCAACCCCTGTTGCGTCATTTCCCCTGAGATTTCCTGCTACGGAAGAAAGATTTCCACGTTTCTATTACGGAATGGTGGTTGATCTACACTTCCATCTTAAAAGATAAAACGAGATAACTTTATTAAATAGATAAAATTTGAAAATATAATAAAATAATCAGGATATTCCGGAGTGTTCCGACTCGGAGTTTCAAAACGGTTTATAGAAAATGAAGCGGTTTTTGACCCGAACTCCAAACGAATTCTAATGACTGTCAAAACGACCGTACCGGCGCGTAGATGATGATCTAGGGGTAGAAACAAGTGTTTGAGCTATCACTTGACGATAAATTTACGAATTGTCATAAATCCTTTCGCGTACAAAACATGCGGCATAATCATCACTGAGTGGTTGCCGGACGGTGTAGAAATGAGGTATCTAAAGAGCCCCCTCTTTGACTGAGGGTTGGAGAAGCAAAAGGTCAAAGTACAACAATCAAGTCAATCGAAGATTACAATCTGACGAATATGGCGACACGAGGCGGTTCAAGGGGTCTGAACCAAGGACCTGTCGTCGGGAACATTTTAAAGTCTGTCGACCATCGGGGTGGCACATTTAAAGTCCCTTAGACTACGTATAAAAGCTCGCCAGCCATAAGAAGGAGTCATACCTGAGGCATCTTCTTATTTGGAATAAGGTTGCGTCATAAGGCGGCCCGCCAGCCATAGAGTGGGGTTGCGCCATGAGGCTCGCCAGCCGCTTGAGTGAGGTGCTTATTGAGGCTCGCGAGCCATTTGAACAGTGTGCATAATGAGGCTCGCTAGTCGTTTGAATAGAGTGCGTTACGAGGCTTGCCAGCGGTTGTATGTGAGAATCAGCCTGTCTCTGTCCTCAGGCAAACTCTCATTCGGGAAATATAATATTTGAAAGGAATTTGCAAAACCTTGATATATGGAAGTCTCTGTCAGGATTGAATTATTTCGAGGAATCTGCTCAGTTGTGGCGAGGAAAATTATGGTAATAAAAGATGGGCCCACAGATTTTATGTCCGGAAGGTGGGTCTCTATTGAGATGATAACGTCATGTGACGGTGTAAAGCATGTCAAGGCGCGTGTAAACGAAAGACTCTGTCAGGATCGAATCATTCCGGGGGATGTGCTCGGTTCTGGGGAGCAACATCGAGATGATAAAAGAAGGGGCCAAGAATTGTATGTGCGAACGGTGGGTCCATGTATTGCTTTTTTTGTTGTTGTATGAATTGATTTGAGAAGTGACGAACGATCGTCAATTGAAGAGCTATTTGAACTGTTTTGAAAAGTGACGAACGATCGTCAGTTAAAGGGTTTTTTTATTTGATTTGAAATCGAGATGGCATGCGTCAAGCCCCCAGCTTACTGCGAGATGTTTGAATTGATTTAATTTAAGAAGTGACGAATGATCGTCAATTAAAGAGTCATTTGATATTTGCAGAAGATCGAGGTGGTAGGCGTCAAGCCCCCAACTTAACTCGGGTGTTTGTTTTGAATTAATTTGAGAAGTGACGAACGATCGTCAATTAAAGAGTCATTTGATCTTGATTTATAAAGTGATGAACGATCGCCAATTGAAGATTTTGTTTGACTTGATTTGATTTGAAAAGTGACGAACGATCGTCAATTGAATATTTTTGATTTGGTTTGAGATCCAGGTGGCAGATGTCAAGCCCCCACCTTACCCCGAGGTGTTTGTTGTCTTCATTATTTTTATTGCACATGCATGGATAAGCGTGCTCATTTGGCGGCCATGTCGTCTTCTGCCTTGAAAAGCGAACCTGACCAGGATTAGGAACTCCTAGATAAAGTTAGTTAAGAAACTGATGAGATTTTCCTTTAATATTCTTATCGAATTTCAAATGCAAACGCAAATGTCCTTCTTTTTAAAAAAATGACAGGTTGAATCCTGTGAAGGATTGCCAACATATTCATTAAAAAATGAAATCAAACCCTGTGCGTAGTTCGTTAGTGTAGCATGTGTTTTTGCATACTCCAAAAAGAAGTATAATTCCGTTTATATGATGACACGAGGATATGAGGATATCTAAATGTCAAAATGCAAGAGCATAGCGACATTAATTTTGACTGGCCCGAGGCCGGTTTTATTTCGTGTCGCATGAGCGACACGTGGGTTGAGCAAGACGCGTTTTTTTTTTGTTGTTTTCCTGAGAATTTTAATGACTTTTGCCCTCTTTACAGTAACAAACTCGGTGAATTACGCAAAACTAATACTATAGAAACAACCTGCTTTTATGACCGTATAAGCTTAGTGTACATCCATCTAGTTCTTAGATGCTAAAGAAGGGTGATAAAAATGGAATGGAGTGGAAGGTTCTAATGGTGTTATAAGACACTGGAGATCCATGTATCTCTCTCACTTAACTAAATGAATGATAGTATCGTTACAAAGGGCATGGCGACATGGTAACTGCGAATTGGTTCGTCTGAAATGTAACACTCGGAAATGTACCCTATTTTTCTAGTAGAAATATTTTACGAAATCTTTTCAGTAATTTTAAGTTTTAATTTGAAATTTTATGTTTCGAGTCGAATTTAGAATTTCCGAGTTTGTATTTGGAATTTCTGTGAGATTTCATGAAAATCCCGTCTTAAGTCGAGTTTGACTATTCTTGACTTTTGAGTCGAGTTTGACTTTCTTGACTTTGGAAACCGTCTTTGACTTTTTCCTTCATAACTCACACAACTCCCTCCTTAACCTAATTTTTCATTCAAACACAACACAAATATCTTCCTCCTTAAGAAATCTCATATTTCCCTCTTTGATATCGATCTTAGAATCGTCGTAACTTCTTCGTTCTTTGATAGAATTTACGTAAGTTCGTCTTATTATTCTTCCCTAACCTTACTCTATCCGTATTGATAATAAAATTATCGTCTTTCTCGCTTTTCAAGCTTTCCGTCTTTCTCAAGATGAACTTTATTCATCTTTTTACGATCTATTTGTAGGTGGTGACCTCCAAGATCCCGACAAAGACTATTATCTTATTGAAGAGGAGCTTGACGATTAGTGAAGTCGCTAAAAGGTAACGGTGAAGGGTTACTCGGTATCATTTACGTGTTTTACATGTTTATATGCTAGAAATCGTATTTAGAATACGATTAGGAAGATTGGAAATCATGCTATGATTAATGGATGATGTTATATGATGAATGTTGATGATATATATTGATTGTTGATGATTATTAGAATTGATTTATGAGAATTGAAATGGATTGAATATGTAAAGGAAGCTCACGGATGAACTAGGGTTCCTGGCCGGTCGACCGGCCGCCGGTCTGCCAACCGGCTGGGAACACTCCAGTAACATTTTTGGAAAATTGGAATTTGTATGATGAGGTGCTCTGTGCCGGTCGACCGGCCGCCGGTCCACCGACCGGCCCAGACTACATTTCTCTGTTTTTGGTGATTTTTGGATTTTGCCTTGTGTTCTGTGCCGGCCCACCGGCCACCGGTCTCCTGCCCGGCCTGGAACACGGCTGTATGCATTTCCTATAATTTCTAAAACTCGTAATTTATAATAGTTCGCATGATCCGTTTATCGTATAATTTTACGTAGTGACTTATAATATTCATGTTTTGGATATATGATATTTTATTCGCTTGTATCACATGTTTCGTGACGGTTTTTGGTATTTTCCACTTTGAGTCGGTTTTTACAAATGATACGGTTTAAGCACTGTTTTGTCTTGTGCTTTGTACTCTCATTCCCTTGGCTACCTTCCCGTTCGTAAGGCTGGAATGTCGGAACGGAGAGGTATCCTACTGCTTAAATGCATGTGTTAGTGGGCATACGACGACGTTGTTGGGAGTTGAACGCTATGCGTTGTTCGACCCGGCAGTCAAATGTTGTGTACTTGCGAGGTGGTGTTATTTGCATGTAGCGTACCGCTTGTTATGAGGCTTGAGCTCTTTTCCGCCTCTTTCGTGAATTGATCTACCGAATTTGGGGTACTCGGCATATATATTGTAAGACTGAGTCTTGGATGCGAAACGTTTATCGCATGTCGAATCGGAACACGTTTATTCCGAGAATCTGGCCAGGTTTAGACTAGGACCGTATTATTATCGTCGTGCTACTAGGAGGAAAATAGTCTACATAGGCGAAATGTAAGCATCGCGTATGAGTTCAGGGAAATGTGATCCCGTGGATCCCTTTTAATCATACTTGCCATGTACACGATGCTAGTGCGTTTCATTTACCGTGAGAGTTGTCGTCTTGTGTCGTTTTTGAATGCGTGATTTCATGATATTGTTCATGGTCATTGCATGATTGGACACCGTCATTGTCTTGGTT
>JAIUZE010055831.1:16473-38189 GCA_022085475.1 Heliosperma pusillum
CTCGGCATATATATTGGTAGACCCCCCCGAAAAACGTCTTGGATGCGAAACGGGGTCATGACGCATGTCGAATCGTAACAACGTTATTCCTATATCCCTGGCCAGGGGGGTGTTAGACTAGGACACGTATTTTATCGTCGTGCCAAACATGAGGATTGAGTCCTAATAGTGCGAAATGTAGCATCGCGATGAGTTCAGGGAATGTGATCCTGTGGATCCTTTTAATCATACTTGCCATGTACACGATGCCTATTGCGTTTCATTTACGCGCGTGAGAGATGTCGTCTTGTGTACTCTTATTGAATGCGTGATTTGCATGATATTGTTCGATTTTCCTGTTCCTGATTGTACACCGTCACTGTTTTATTTGGTTTTCTTTCATTTTATTATAATACTGTTTTGTGATTTAATGTGAATCATCGCAGACCTTGACTTGGTTTGTCCTGTCGAGTTCTCAATCTTATCAATCTTATACCGCTAACGGTGAGATGCAGCCCTATTGATCGTATTCGATTGCCTAAAGTGTCTCTTTGCCCCGAGTCTTTGAATGAACATATAAGGATTCGGATTTGTATCCATATGCTTCTTATCATTATTTTTTCGATTGGCCTAGCGATCCTTCTCCGGTATCTCACATGTATAGCCATATATGCATGATTTTACTTTTGTATTTCTTTCTATGTACGTTTAATGTGATATGGCTGGGAGAACCCGAGTTACTCCCCACTGACTGTGGCGTTCATGTTTTTCATGAATGAACAGGTTGCTTGCTTGGATGACTTTTTGGATATGATATTTTGGGGTTCGGGTGTGAGCTAGCGGGCGTTGTCCCTGGAAGTTTCACCTCTAGACGATTTTAGCTAGTTTTGCTAAACACTTGTTCTTTGCTAACCTTTTAAGAGACCCCGTCTCTTTGTTGTATTTCCGTACTTAGTTTGTAATATTTTGACACTCCTCGTTTTATTTAACTTGCATGTATAAAAGTTTTTAAAACTACCTATTTCCGCAATATAATTCACATGCTTGTTTGTTTTATATTTCCGCATTCGCGAGGGTTGTCACATGAAATATGTGAAAAGATGACTATTTGAAGGATTTTGTTTTGTTTGTAATTTTTGACTGGAGAGATTTTTGATCTTGTCTCGTGAATTTTTGAAAATGTTTGAGACTTTTTATTTGAATTCGTTGTTGGACAGTTTTTGATTTGATAGTCGTTATTGGATTTTGTTTTGATTTGAAGTCGTCGTTGGACTGTTTTTGATTTGAAGTCGTTATTGGACTATTTTTGATTTGAAGTCGTTGGACTGTTTTTTGATTTGAAGTCGTTGTTGAACTGTTTTTTATTTGAAGTCGTCGTTCGACTGTTTTTTTTATTTGAAGTCGTCGTTGGACCGTTTTATATTTGATAGTCGTTGTTTGACTCCTTTTGATTTGATAGTCAATATTGGGCTGTTTTTGAGTTGAAGTCGTTAGACTGTTTTTGATTTGAAGTAGTCGTTGAACTGTTTTTTGAAATTTTTTCTTCTGAATTCAATTCTGGCATCCATAGTGAAGGGAAACAATACATTGAAACTGTGCTTATTTGATAGTCAGATGAAGAATAGGAATCAGACGAATCAGGTAGAAATATGGAGTCTCCAAACCTAGAGGTCCCCTAGAGACACGGCGATCACGAAATTTTCACATTACTAGAGATGGAAAAGGTGGTAAATGCACGTCCTTGTTAAGGCTTATTTTTATTCTAAGAGGTCGAGTGGGCTACACTAAAGAGATATGACCTAAAGTATTTTGAGTCTATTCCACTAGTTAAGGGGAAAAAGTAGAACAAGTGACTAATAAAAAAGTACATGTGCTTTTTTTTCACGCATCTTGGAAAATGTGGTAAGAGACCGAAGACGGTTCAAAACACGATCAACCATTCTAGCACACTTACTCAAAAAGACTCGACTTGTGAAGTGGGAGTGTGACACTATGTTTAAGTGGGATTTTTGAGATGACAAGTTTTAAAATGTTTGTCCTAGACAACCGTAGTGTGATTGAAGGAGTCATGGCTCGAATTGGAGAAAGACTTGACTTGTGAAGTGGGTGTGTGCCACTGTGTTTAAGTGAGTTTTGAAAATGACTAGTTTTGAAATGTTTGTCCTAGACAACCGTAGTGTGGTTGTATGAGTAATAATTCGAATTGGAAAGTGAGTAGACTTGTGAAATGGGTGTGTGCAACTGTCATAAGTGAGTTTTGAAAATGACAGGTTCTGAAACGTGGGTCCTAGACAATCGTAGTGTTGTTGTAGGAGTGTTGACTCGAAGACGATTTTGACTGAATATTTGGGCAGAGTGTTGACTCATTTTGCGCTATTTCAGGCCACCTTTGAAAATGTTTTACCGTTTTGAAAAGGGTTTTTGTTTTTGAAAAGTTCCTCATGGTTTTATTTACAAAATGGTGATCACGTATGAGTTATACATATTTATACAGGCATTATAACGGTATGCTGAGTGTATTTGAACTAGTTTTGGCTTAAAGGGTGGGTTTCCATACCAAGCAATCAAACCCATGGTCTATGGAGAGGTCCGTAGCAAACATGAGTAAGGTCGGTTACTAGTCCATTTCCTCGAGTAGTGATAGCTCTTGATACTAACATGTGTCTGTACCGTGGTATGTTTGACGTCAATCGCTATCCATCCTTAGGCCTAAATAAGAATTTGGACCGTCCGGAAAAGACGATTGGTCGAAATGGGTTGGGTTAGGCCTAGCAAGTCCCAATAAAACGACCTAAGAAGGTTGAGTAATGAAAAAAGATAACTGTCTCGTACAAACTATTCCCTAACCTTGTTCAAGTTTCACCGTGGGTAACACGTAAGTGTATGTTCCCCAGCGGAGTCGCCAAGCTGTGGTAAAACGCCCAGTGACGGATCACAGGATGGAAACGATGGACCATCGTAGTGATACGCATTTGTGGAGTCTCCACCAATTTTTATGGGAAATTGAAACCGTTCGAATACTTTATGCCATGTCAAGACATAATGTGATAACATGAATACTACAAACACGTTACGTTAACATTCTATGTCTAGAATGACTCTCGTGGATGCCAATGAACACGGATGTTCACAGAGATCTGGAGTAAGGGGTGAGGGTACGTATTAAGATGTTCTTTAATCGAACACCTAATCCCGCCCGATTCGATAGTGGCCTCTACTAATGATTAGGGAAATTGTTCGTATTTGATATGTCATCGATCATATGCATGGAAGGCAACATCCACAATTTAATCCTACCATGTGAATTAAACTATGTCGGTGAACATATAATTTAGCATTCAATTAGGTCGAATTAAAATTTAGACTCGATTCCATGTGAAAGACTGGTAGAGAAATCATAAAATGAATAATACAATTATAATGATTAAAAAAACGATAAAATAAATATTACAATGGATTACAATGAGTACGCGATCTATGTAGGGAATATACCCTAAAGGGATGTTTGAAGAAAAGAAATTATTAAAAAATATAGAAGACCTATTAAGGGCGATATTACGATTAATAGTTGATTAATTACGTAGTTAAATTACGTTGAAACGATAAAGGAAGTTCAGAGAGAGAAACCAACCCAGAACAAGCGTAGCAGCAGGCGCGTCCTCTAGAAGAGGCGCAGCAACCCCTGCGGCTGTTTTTGAGTTGGATTTTGGCTGTGATGCCAGAATCGCAATTAGTTAATGTTCGTTGGTATATTTTGATTGTCGATTTATGACTTCGAATGAAAGTAGTTTAACATATTAATTACAAGACTAATACCCATTAATATTGACTATTAGGGATCTAAGACGAGAATAACGATTTAATGAAAGATTAAAATGAAAAGGAAAATAAAGACGCTGAAACAAGAGGAAGATATAAAAGAGCAGAAGCAGGCAGCCTCTGGAAGAGGCGCAACAAGTGTTGCGTTCCTTCCAGAAGGCGCAGATGCTTCTGCGTTTCTTCTTGACGTCTATTAACTACTAAAAAGGTTTTACAAAAAGGTTTTGACATTAAATTAACCTTGGATTTATTTCTGACATAGATCTTACATGAGTATTATGAAAATAAATGATACAAATAAAGGAAATGGGATTAAACACCCTCGGAGTTACATGTTGACGAAATGAGATACACTAAAGTTACGTTTTAGCGACAGCTCGACTAGAATGTATATAGAAAGTGTCCTTGATAAAGGACGAAAAGTCGAATGATTAGTTAAGTTGATTGAATTTAGTTGATCAAATTGGTCTGTCAAATGCAAACGTGACAGGTAACGAGAAGGATCTGAGCTTACATTGTCGATTGATCAAGCACATAGATGTCGATAGGTTAGAGCAAGGTCTAGAATGCAAATAGAGAAAAGAAGGGGCGGAACACTCGCGTGCCTTAAAAGTGAGAACAGTGCTATCCTTTTATAGTAGAAAAATGTGGAAGAGTCATGTAACAACTCACACTTTGGAAAGGAACAGGCTGGAGAAGAGGCGCAGCCAGACTGCTATCCATTGAAGAGGCGCAACAGCTGCTGCGTCATTTCCCCAGAGGTTTCATGCTACGAAAGGAAGATTTCCACGTTTCTATTACAAAATTGTGGTTAATCAACACTTTCATTTTAAAAGCTAAAACGAGATAATTTTATTAAAATTAATAATTTGAAAATATAATAAAATAATCAAAATATACCGAAGTGTTCCGACTCCGATTTTGAAAACGGTTTATAGAAAATGAAGCGGTTTTTGACCAGGACTCCAAACGAACTCTAATAACTGTCAAAACAACCGTACCGGCGCATAGATGACGACCAAGGGGTAGACATAAGTGTTTGAGATATGACTTAACGATAAAATTACGAATTTTCATAAATCGTTTCGCGTACGAAACATGCGGCCCAATCATCTTTGAATGGTTGGCGGAAGGTGTAGAAACGACGTATCTACAGCCAGACAAAGACGACTCCAAACTCTAATCCTCCCGGTAGGACTACGATGATAATAAGATATTCGTCTAAATCTGGCCCGACTCTCGGGACAAGGCGTGTTCCTGATTCAACATGTGGCTAGGCGTGCACACATCCAAGACTCGGTCAACAATATAGAAGCCGAGTACCCCAAATCCGGCAGCGCGGCCAACGAAAGAGGGGGAAAGAGAATAAGTATACCCTTCTCGGCAAGGCGGCGAACGAGAAGGTTTTCTCCATAACGAGTACTCATATCAATGAGGCGTCGTGAAAACGGTCAACCAAGTACGCTACATGCATATAACATCACCTCGCAAGGATACAACATTTGATGGACGGGTCGACCAACGCATTGCGTTGGCCTCCTAACAACGTCATAATATCCCAACTAAACAAATGCACAAGCATGAAGATTGTATCCATATCGCTCCGACATCAAGTCTAACGAGTATAGAGGTGCAACCGAGAAATGAGAGTTCAAAACATCCAATAAACAAGAGTTGATCCATCATTCAAGGCACAATTGACTCAAGAGGGGAATCATGCTAAAACCATAAGAATCATTACATGTGAAGACAAGCGAATGAAGAGAAGGAAAAAGGTAGCAAGGGGTCTCACCCGGTCAGTGGGCAAT
This sequence comes from Heliosperma pusillum, assembly GCA_022085475.1. Lineage (NCBI taxonomy): Eukaryota > Viridiplantae > Streptophyta > Magnoliopsida > Caryophyllales > Caryophyllaceae > Heliosperma > Heliosperma pusillum. Next base: position 22,080 of record JAIUZE010055831.1, read on the forward strand.
CCTTCACAACAACAACAACAATTCAACTTCCAGGGGCTCCCAGCTGGTGGCATGGCAGGCGGTCGGGTGGCCGGATGGGAGTACATGCACTTATTAGAAATCAACAATAAGGACAAGGGGCTCCCAGCCGGTGAAGGGGGGGGGTGGCAGCGTCCGGCTACTTGACTGGGGCTATAAGTCTCATACGAAAATAACAACAATAGCCAGGGGCTCCTAACCGATCATGGGGGCGGCGACCGACTACCCTGCTGGGGGTTTTCCCTTGTCCAATTTTTGTCAAAAACCCAAATTTCACTTCAAGAGGTTCCCAACAGGTTTAAGCCAAATCCAATTACACTCATTCCCAATTACCAACATCAATCATTGCAAAACCTCATTTAATGCAACATATGAGTAGCAAATCATTCCATACAATCATAAAACATTATGAGGCCCACATTAAAGATATTAAATATCAGCTTAAACAATAATAAGATTGATTCAACATCCTTAATATAAATTTGTACAAGTTAACCATATGAGATGAATTCCAACAAATGTTTAAGTAGTAGTCACCAATTCGTTCTAGTATAAAATAAAGAACTCATCTTTTCACGTGAAAATTTATCCTAAACCCATACACACATAAGTTGTGACATCGAGTAACCCGTCTACGTTACCTTTGATTGCTCTTCATTCTTCTAACTCTTCTTTAACAAGGAAATAAACTTTATCCGGATCTTGAAGGTCTCCTCCTACAATATTAACACAAAAGATGACTAAAGTTCATCCTTGAGAAAGATGGAAAAACGAGACTGCACAAGGGAAAGCCTTTCTTACCTTAAAAGAAAGAGAAAGAGAAATGAGGAAGAAATAAAAAAGAATCAAGGGAATTGGCTTAGATTTGAAGTAGTTATGGTGATTTTGAGTTTTGAAGTGAGGTTCAACAATGGGGTTTTAGGTTTTGTGAGGAAGATGAGAGAAGGGTGATGCTGAAAAATGAGAAGTAATGAGTGGTATTGGGTTTGATTTTGGTAGATAAAGGAATACAAAGGCCCAATATTCATTGTGGGACTCAACCCATTTAAGTTTCCGAGTAGAACCCGAATATGAGGTCAGAATTGACGAATTAGACACGGATTTATTCTAATCTAAGACTAAACTAAGATTAACTAATAATAATTAAATATTATTAAATTCTAATTACCAAAATTGCGGGTGTTACAATCGTGACGTTTGATTTCCCAGATAAACTGTCAAGCGGAAACTACACAAAAGAACCTTGTCACCGACCATGGACTTCTTCTTGACTATTTTTGTCATGCCACCGCTTTGTCTTTTCTTAATAGAGACGGTACCTTTAATAATTTGGTAGACGGAATTCTTTTAGCTCATTAAGCTGCAACAATCTCCGTTAGCCACTAAGTTTGGGATCCAAATTAAACTCCTTTACGACCCATAATGCCTTGTACTCCAACTCTACTAGAAAATGACAAACTTCCTGATAAACTAACTTATATGTCGATGTACCAGTAGGTATCTTGAAAGTGGACCTATATGTCGATAACGTATCATCTAACTTGAAACTTCAATATTTCCTAGACTTAGAAAAAGCCTTCTCAAGAATAGATTTGAATTATCGAATGAAGACTTCAACTTGGCCACTAGTTTTTGGATTATAAGCCAAGCCCGTTTGATGGGACACCCCATCCTTAGCTAACACGGTATCACAATGTTTCTCATGGAAATGAGAACCACCATTACTAATCAATGCTCATGGCACACTAAATGTTAGACATATAATTGTTTTGAACAAGGAGATGACGGTTTTGTTATCATTAGTTGGCGAAGCAATGACATCCACCCATTTGGAGACATAATCAACGACTAGTAATAAATCCCGATGACCATTACATGAAGGGCAAGGGCCTTGGTAATCAATCCTCAAAACATCAACCACTTCCACATCAAAATTACTAGTTTGAGGCATTTCATGCCTTCTTGAAATAGAGCCCATTCTTTCACAAGGATCACATGCCATCACAAAGTCTTTAGTATATTGGAAAACTTTTGGCCAATAAAAGCAGGATTGAAAAACCTTAGCAACAGTCTTGGATCGTCCATAATGACCACCATAAGGAGAAGCATGACACCTTTTTTCGAGACAATATTACAAAGTATATCCCTTCTTTCACCATGAAGTGGCACGTCTCCCAATTCAATACCGTGTGTACCTCTTTACATCTTATCAAATTCCTGGTCAAGTTAGCACAACACGCATCAAATATAGGGACAATGATTCAATGAAATCGCAAAAAATACTAGTCATGCAACGTTTAAAGGTAGCGGGAGCCTAACAAAAACCGAAGGGCATTCTACGATAATAAAATGTACCATATGAGCAAGTAAAGGAGGTCTTTTCATGGCCGTTGGGATGAATGGGAATTTGTAAAATTTTTGAGTAACTATCTAAGAAACAAAACTACTTAGGACAACCTAACAATTCCAACATTTGGTGAATGATGATAATGAGTTTTGGTTTATTTTTGCGGCCAAATTTAACTTATTATAGTATATGCACATAAACCACCCCGTGACAACTTTAGTGGGGATTAGTTCATTCTTATCATGTTTTACTATTGTGGTCCCTCTTTTTTTAGGGACCACTTGTACCGGACTGACACATTTAGAATCGGAAATGGCATAAATAAATCCCTCATCAAGTAGTTTTATCACCTTTTTTTTGAATTACTTCTTGCATGTTAGGGTTCAACCTACGTTAATCTTGTAAACTTGGTTTATAACTCTCCTCTAAGTGGTTTATATGCATGCAAAATTCGGGGGATAGTCCCCTCAAGTCATCAAGAGTATAACTAATGGCTTTGTTATGTGACCCCAACACATTCAAGAATTTGGACAAATGCCTATCATCTAAAGAAGCACTTACTATGGTCGGATACATTTGAAGATCATCAAGAAAATCATATTTCAAATTCATGGGGGTGGGGGTGGGGGGTTTGAGTTCAGGCTTTTGTACTCCAACCCTAGTAGGATAACAACCAAATCTATGAAAAAAGAGTTTTCCTCCAAGGAGAACTCATCCCCATTAAAAGTAATTTTGAAAGTCATCCACAATAGAATAAACAATATCTAAAACATTACAAGACTCTTTAAGCATTGGAATCTTCATAGCACTATTCAATTTATAAGGGACCTTGTAATCACCTATTTCCAATGTTAATTTACCATTGTTGGAATCAATAGCCGCACCAGTGGTATGCAAAAATGGTATTCCCAAAATAATTGGGATTTGTAAATCCTGTGCTATGTCAAGAACAATAAAGTTGACTAGAATGAAGAGTTTGCCCACTTTAACGGGCACATCTTCTAACACCCAGGGTCGCTTTAAAGAACGGTCTGTCATTTGCAATGTGACACTAGAACACTTCAACACAACCATGTTTAATTGATCATAAATTGACTATGGCATCACACTCACACTAGCACCTAGATCACATAAAAATTTATCAATGGTGTAGGTGCTAATTGTTCATAGAATTGAAGAATTCCCACGAGGGGACCTATTTCGCGAAAGAGCACGACATTCTTCTGTTAATGAAATAGTTTTAAAATAATCGAAGGTTCTCTTCTTAGTCAAAATGGCTTTAATGAACTTAGTGTGTGAATGGATTTAGGTGATTAGCTCGGTAAAAGGAATTGTGTGGACACCCTTATGCACAATCGCAGACGTCACAGGGATCTGAGAGAGGCACGTTTTGCCCCAAGGATTCGAGTGAGAAGTTGGAACCGTTCAAGTCAGCTCTACACCTTTCATCAAAAGCTTATAGGCTTGTCTCCCTAAATCACTAGAATTGAATGACTCTCGCTACCCATGGATTAAGCTATCTGGAATCCATTGATTTTGAGTAAGGGATGAAGGTATGTGTTTGAAAGTCCTTTGCATTTAGACACCCAACCCCGCCTGTTTCATACGGACTCTACTAAGTCAGGTGCTAAATTTAAAACTAGGTTGTAGCTACTCGATTGAATGAAATGCATCGATTCGTTTTACAAATAAACTCTATGCATGTTTGATTGATGTGTACGTGGTTTAATGCAAGTATACTACTTTGTTGAAGTTGTTTAGCATCTAAGCTGATTGCTTTCAACATAAAAATGAAACAAATAAGGCTTGGAGGAGATATGAGTTGTTTAGGGAGCTATTCTATTACAACCCAGACGTCTCGCCACAAATTGACTCGATTTGTAATGAAAGAGTTACAACGCGATCTATATAAATTAAGCAAGGGTACACATAAATGTAAAAGGATCGTTCTTAGAAAGCAATGGACAATTATTGACACGAAAATGACGAAGGGCGAGGGGGGGCCACGACAACATTACTTGGCCGTGTGCTTCCTCCTTAGAATTATCCGATTTAATTATTTTGATCAATTAGACAATGTTAAGTTGCGGTAACGAGAGTACTAGCATAAATCGGGCCAAAACATCTTAGATGGTATGCGATTTATTATACGCGTACTAACGATAAACAATGAATTATCTATCTACTAAAAACAAGCTTTTTTAGAAAGAATATTTTGACTCGAATTAAAATTAACCCATAGTTAAAATGGTACAACAAAATCCAACTGAAAAAAAAAACCAAAATTATGATAGAAGAAACCAAAACAACGAAATAGCCATGCACTCTTCTTGGGCCTAATAGCCAACCAACAATTCTAATTCTATGTCATCGATTAGAAATGGGCAATTCATAGGTACGCACAAGCATATACTAACGATATGGTGGAAATGAAAGGAAACTTCAATTTATTTACATGAGAAACAATTAATTTTCAATTAATGTTTCAAAGTGGAAATATGACCTAAACATACATCTAGTTAATTAATCAAATGCTAAATATATTATTTAATGGTGAATCGCTTGAGAGATACGCTTATCGGTGAAGGGCAAACGTGTTCTCCTATCCAAATATTTACACTTCTAAATTGAGGCACAATTAACGTGACATAATTAGTTAGTTTAAAATGGTACGTACTTATCTTTTCCAAACAAGTAGATTTAAACTTAAACAGGCATCAAACTTAAATAAAAGATAAATAAGACAAAATTTTTTGCACCCTCAACCTACATTAAAAATGGGACAACGTCTTGGAATCTAGCGTGATTGTTGTATACAGGTTTCAAACGATAAAGGGTAAGTATTCGACGATTTTTATTTAAAAATTGTAAACTCGTATGTTTTTGGAAGGCTGTTTTCAAACCAATTTGTTACTTAGTTACATGGTGGATTTTCAATTGGAAAGATGTTTTAGAATCAAGGGAGAGTCTAGTTTTTGAATACGTATGTTAGGCCTTGTCGTTTGGAGTATATATATGGCCTATGTGAACAAATATAATGTGGTGCAATAGTAACAAACACAAACAAAGAGGCGACTTAATGTCTAGATTTTTGTCTATGTTAAAGTGTGCTCTTGGCTCGATTTTTCTTGGTGTTCTAGTGTGGTAATGGAGGCATGTTCTTTCGTTGTAGAGCGAATGAATAATAGATTAGAAGTTGTGTGAAAGTTGCTCTAAAAAACGTCTGCATAAATGATGAAATATACCGAGTATATACTCGGTTTTGGAGAGTATGTGTGAGAGTTGTTTTCGTGTAATTTTATTCCTTTACTGGCTGGTGATATATTACGGCAAATATAATAAGACAAAATAATAAAATAAGAGGGAGATATGGTGTGTACTTGGACACGATGTGAGACAGCTTCACGGCTGCTATACACGGTATTTTGGAGGAAGTTTTCAAGGTTTGGGAGATGATTTTCTTGGTGCTAAATAAAGGGATATGTAGTATGGTATGTAGGGTATGGGTAGGAGTGAGTGGATACGAGTTTGGATAAAGAGAAATAGATTGATGGAGCTCCAAACGGGCTTGTTTATGCGCGGGTATGCGTGGGGAGTGGGCTGTTTGCGGGGGTTCGAAATGGGCTTAGATGGAAGGGTTTTAGTCTTGGGTTTGCATGGGTTGGTACATGGAGCTTTGACCAAGGTGATCTGGAAATGGGTCGAGGAACCTAATCAAAATTTAGTTGAAAATCGAGTTCAAAACAAGTTTAAAAGGAGCTAACTATCGAGCTCGAGCTCGTTATTAAAACTTCGGTTTATAAAAGCTTTTAAAACTTCGGTTAAAAGGAATGCGACACAATAAATGACGTTACAAAAGATCGACTAAAAAAAGTCGGGTTAAATAATGTATCGTTAGTTAAACCAAAAGTAGTTTTAAAATCATTTTAAAGTTACTTTAAAATGCAACAACGAACGAGCTTCTTAATATAAAATAAATCATTCAGGTTTAAATTAAATTAAAACAAACTTAAAATTAAATATAAAAGGATTAGTTTTCAAATAAATTTCCCTTAAAAATAATTCAAAATATTTAATCTACATTTACTTCGTAAATGAACTCCAATAAATTAACGGTGTCGGGACGATATAACATTTTGTCCTATGATCATTGGTTGCTGGGTGGGAGTCTTATTGATAAGTGATATTTTGTATTGATTTATCCCCCGTTTTAGCTCGATTTCTATACGATTTATGCACTTTGTTAAGTGGTTAACGAGCTAATACTGTTATTCTAGTTGTTTTGCGTGTTTTGACTCGTTTTATAGGAAATGAAGCGGTTTTGCTATATTTCCTACTTTATGGAGCAAAGATACTTGGATACGAGTTTTCAAGGAATTGATGTTAGCCAGTTCACGATTTGATTACGATTCCGCTACATCTTTCCTCGAATAAACTCAATTTAGATTTTTGGCTTTGAACTTTAAAAGGAAAACTCAACCCAAGTCATGAGGAGATCAGCCCAAGCCCAATTCCGTAGTGCATTGACCAAAGACTAAGGCATAGGATTCCGTGCCTAAGATGAAAAGACGGAAAATCCGACTTACACAAAAACCCGATCGGATTACCTGTTACCCGATCGGGTATTCCTACAAGAAGACGTTACTTGACTCTTCTTCAATCCGAGCTTAAATGGGTGGTTTAATGCATTGACTAGGGTACGAAGTTGCAACAGGATCAGCAGCCATGCAGCCCTATAAAAGTCAATGATCATCCAAGAATATAGGCATCCAATTATCTTTACATATCATCTTTTTATCATCAACTTTTACAATAATCTAATAATCTATTATCATTTCTTTTAGCACACTTTCTCACAAGTTTTTATAGTTTTCTTAGTATTTCCCTAGTGTTTCCTTAGCTTTTGTTATTTGGTTGGATATTTGTTCTTACTTTCGTTCTTATATACTCATATTCCGACTTGGTAATTCTCTAATCTTGATTTACTTATGCGATTTTAAATCATCATGAACTATAACCTCACTAGTATCATTTTTATAATATTGTTGTTATTAGGAAATCAACCTAAAATTAATCCAGTTAAAACCAAAGTATTATTTAGCATGTCACATTATAATTTACTTAATCATATAATCCTAAAAATTGTCATTAGAATCATTGTTAACATAATCACCATAATCACTTTAGTATTTATATTTCATAGTTTAATCTCATACATCTTTTTCTTGCTAATCTACTTAATCACATAATCATATAGATTAGATTAATTCTAATATTGTAATGTTATCATTGTGTAAGTAAAATAAATAGAGTTGTAATATTTGAAATGAATTACGAGTTAAACGAATTATAAGAAGAGTAGTTACCAATTGAACCGTCTAAATTGTTTCTTCCTTTGGTCGTGTCAAATTCTATAACTTTGTTTAGTGGCCATAAGCAATTGTTTGTATTAGTCATTTCTATCTTTATGACGAGAGTTGGGATAGGAATTAGGACTATCAATAGGGGTTTAGTGACTTAACCATGCTGAAAGGACGTTAGGACCCACTAAAAGGTCGGTACGAATCCGGAAGGAATATACCGCTACAAGGCCTAGACAATCATAGTAATTCTAATATTGGTAACTATGAAGCTTTTAACTAGTTTTACATGTATTTCTCTTTCACTATATCAACTTGATTAGTTAGCTTACTTTATCATTTTAGATAGTTTATTTTATTGTCTTTTTATTTCCGTTATTAGATAGTTTATCGTTATCTAGTTAGTTTATCGTCTTTTTATTTCCGTTCCTAGATAGTTTTTATTATTGTTATTCTCTGGTTAATTAGTTTAGTTAGTTAGACTTTCAATATTGTTATTTAAATATCGTCTTTAGATAGAATTTAGTTGTTAATATCCAGATCAGAGGATTTCCCCGATCGGGTACGTGACAACCCGATCGGGTATGTCTTCTGTTTTGGGTTTTTTACTTTGCAATTTACATATTTGTTCTTACATATCGTTATTTATATTCTTGTCATTTTATTTTATGTTAATAGTTCAGACAAATAACTCAAGTGACTCGATTTTAAATGAAAACCAATCCATAACAATTCATAAGTAACACGTACTCCCTGAGGATCGACACCATACTTCCCTAATTACATTCCTTATGTTGTTAGCCTAGTCCGGGTAAATTATTTTTGTTTCGGGACCGCGACAGAATTGATCAAATTTTGGCGCCGTTGCCGGGGAGCACGGTTTTGTTTATTTGTGAATTGTTGGTTTTTATTTCTATCATTTCTAGGTGCAACCGTACCTAATTCATTTCTAACTTTCTCTTTTGTGTTTTTCTTGTAGGTTGATAAAATGGTGCTAACTAGAGAAGATCCAAGGTACCGGGTTTTTGTGCTTGCCAGTGATCTTCTAAGGGTCCATTTGACTTTGATTGCTCTTATAGAGGGTAATCAATTTAGTGGAAAACAAAACGAAAACCCGTCTCATCATCTTCAAACCTTTTGCGAACTTTGTCAAACCTTTATGAGGGAGGGAATCACCCAAAACGAAATTAGAGAAACACTTTTTCCTTTATCACTAAAGGGAGAAGCAAAATGGTGGTTCACCCGTCGCCTAAAGGAAGCAACAAGACCTATGCAGTGGGAAGAGATTGTCATCGCTTTTCACCGTAGGTTCATAAGCAATTTGTCAAACCTATCAACCAAATCACAAAATGAAAGAGGGGAAGGTTCACAACCTAAAGGGGGAGAGCGAAAGAAGAGTCGAGTGGAAACTTCAATTGAAGTTGACACTACCATTTTCTTAGCTTGTCCTAGTCAATCTAACGAAACCACCCCAAAGAGCACATTATATTGCCCCAAAGTTTTTCACCCATTTACCTCAATTACAACACCATGTGAACTTTGTGGTGGGATAGAGCATGTACCTCAACGATGTGGGAACAAACTCATAACCTTAAACCCTTTCCACCCACGAGTTTATCAAGCCCAATCTACTCATACACCACAATACTCATCTTTTCAAAACGGTTTAGTAAATGCCAAGTTGAGAGAAGTATGTCAAGCCCAAGCATCCATGTGTTCTGCCTTAGGCTCACTTACTTCAACCATCTTGTCTCTTCAAAAGAGAGTAGATGAGTTGACCCTATCAAGTTCTAGCCAAACCTCCCAAGAGAGTGAAGAAGCATTGGTAGTCACAATCGGTGATAAACCTTTCGATAATCCTTTTGGGAAGGGTAAGAACTCCATCAAGAATGAAGAATGATATTGCCATGGGTGTTGGCAAAATGGTAAATGTGGAAACCTCAAAGACGAATCCAGCTACTAAGAGCTAAAATCCCCTCATAAGGCTTAAGGGGGGATGGAACAACAAAGTCTAGCATGACTCAAAAATGCGCTTGTCAGGAGGCAACCCGTCTTTTTCTTTTCTTTTTCTTTATGCATTCTTTTTCTTTTACTTATTAGGCAATGATTTTTATTTTGGACTATTATATTTGGACTCTATTTTAGGATTTTATGTTGTAATAGTTAGGAACATTTTCTTCGTTTTACTTGTTATTTTGCATATTTCGTCAATAGATTTTCGTATTTAGAATCGGAGGACCTATTGACACAAGACGAAGCTATCATTGGCACCAGTTGTCAAGATCACTAAGGTTAGTAAGTATGTGCAAGGACATAGCCAAAAGGTAAGAGCAAGTGGCAAAGAAAACAAAAACAAAAACCGGATCAGCAGGTTTACCCGATCGGATCCATGTCTACCCGATCGGGTAAATGGTCTGTTTCGTGTTTTACTCTATTTTCTTCTATAAAACCCATTTGCTATCCTTTTGCTTTTTACCTTATACCCGTGTTCTTCAATCTAAAAGCTGAAATTTTCTCAAAACCCTCTATTCTTAGTCTATTCTTGCAAAATTTGTTCCTATAGTTCATCAAGGGCAACTACTAGTCATCATCAAGTAAGTTATTTCTACTTTAGTTACTTAAATCTCTCTATATTTTTCAGAAATCCAACATAAACAAACCCTAACTCCAATTTGGGGGTTCTTGATTTTGATTGCAAAACTTGTTTAAATTGGATTTCTAATGATTCTTACATGCTATAGAGTGAATTCTAGTGATTAATTAGGATGATTACTTTGATTTGGATGTTTATTTGCTAATTTGGATGCTCATCTTTACTTTATGCTAAGAACTTTTGTTTAAGTGATAGTATGATGCTTGAATTCATGCTTTATACTATGCACTTATGATCTTGTCATGTTAAGTTAGCATTGGTACCTTTAGGTAGTAGCCAAATTCATTCAAGTATATGTTGCTCACCTAATTAACATATTGCTATGCTTATAACATCCATTTGTGCTTAAAAGATAGCATGACAATGTTTTACTAAGGTCACTATACTTGAATTTGTGCTTAAAGCTAAGTATTATAACACTTATGACTATCAAATTGTGTTTACAAATGAAGTGTTTTAATACTAGTTATTTGTAGAAAATGGCACCTTTACTAAGGAAATCAAAGAGGGCAAGAACCTCCACTCAAGGAGAGAGTAGTAGAGCACAAGAGGAGGATCTTGAAATGCTTGATGCTAATGAACAACCCGAGAATCAAGGGCATGCTGTGCATGATCCTAGCTTCCCGGATGTACAATTTAGCTCACATGAGCAATGGCAAAAACGGTGCGTTCTAAAAAGCAAAGGTATGAGGGCTACCAAGTTCCTCAATGTTTCTTCTTTAAGGCATATGAAACTTTTTGAGCATGTTAAAGTGTTGTTTAGGGGTCTAAGTATGAGTGCTAGCATGAACTTTAGCTATGAGACTTTCCCCCAATTAACTCTTGAATTTTTGAGCTCATTCGAGTTGCATCGGTCTAGAAATAGAAACAATATGCCCCAAGTTCGGTTTCGTTTGTTCAATGATGATTATAGTATGAAATTGGAGCACTTTGCTAGTTATTTTGGTCTCACCTGTAACAACCCGAAAAGTACCCAATTTTTCTAGTAAAAATATTTACTAACACTTTTCAGCAGACTTAAGTTTTTAAAATAGAATTTATTGTTTCGAGTCGTATTTTGAAATTCCGAGTTCGTATTTGGAATTTCTGAGAGATTTCATGAAAATCCCGTTTTTAGTCATCTTTGACTTTTCTTGACTTTTAAGTCGTCTTTGACTTTTCTTGACTTTTTAAAGTCGTCATTGCCTTTTCTTGACTTTTAAGTCGTCATCAACTTTTCTTGACTTTTAAGTCATCTTTGACTTTTCTTGACTTTTAAGTCGACTTTGACTTTCGTTGACTTTTCCCGACTCACCTCGTAATTTTAAAGACAGAAATTATATTTGAAAAATAATAAATTTAATTTATTTTTATTAAGATTTATTTGAATTTATGATAATTTAATATAATTATTTTGAATTTATTCGGGATTAAAGAATAACTTTTACGGTTTAATCCCGAACGTCATTTAACTATTCCCGAGTCAACTTAAATCCCGAAACAAACCCGAAACTCGACTTTGGCATGAGTCACGCGCCTATGTCATCTTTTTCCACTCACCTTAAGATCTTTTGATTAATATGATTAAACTAATAATAATATCTAAGATATTTACAACTTTATCGATCCATCCGTTTAAATTACGCAAATCGAGCAAAATCAGACCCGGTTCCTACCTATTTCACACGGCTCTTCCACCTCTCTTAGGCCTTGATATTTTCATTTCTTTTGATTACAATAACATAATATCTTGATAATTGATTTAATTAACTTAATATTTAATCAATTACCGTAATATAATTATTAAACCCGAGTCAATTCCGTAACAACAATTTCAAAACCCGACGCCATACTCCCTCTATACTTACACGGCTCCCTCACCCTCCATTACTCACTAACAACTTTTCATTTTCCAACAAATCAACTTAAGATCAAATTAATCGTTCTTCATCGTTCTTGAACTTTCTTCGTCGTTCTTCATCCGTTCTTCGTCGTTCTTGAGCAAAATCATCATAAAACCTTCATTTCTTAATTAAATCCGTCCTAACTTATATTTCTAGAATTCCCTCTTCGCTCTCCATCTTCAAGTACGGTTTAATTTCAAATCCGACAAAATCGTTTTCAACATTTAATTATGGAAAATCAAGTTTTAATTCTAATAAAGTTATTCTTGTCATTTCTTATAGGGGAAGATTTTGAAGACGAGTTTGGTGACTCGTATATATTAGGAGACGACTAGAAGACGGGTTTCTTATTTCTTAGTTCTTATATTTTGGTGCTACTTGATTTTTGTGCTAGCTAAGGTAACGATTCCGAGTTACTCGACGAATCAATGTTACATACTTTAGTTGTTGTTTATGTTTTACGGTTTTTAATTAGTAACATGATAAGTAATCATTTTGATGATGTGGTATGAATTTATGACATATTTGGTGTTCTTGACATATTTAGATGATTTGTTAATAATCATGAATTTTTGTATGATGATGGTTTAATTGGTTGTTAAAATGGTTGTTTGATAATCAAAACATGTTGGAAATAATTTGGGGTTGTTTGTTGGTGGGGCCGTGAAAGGTGGCTGTTTTGGGGGGCTGGAAACCGGTCCAAACCAGGCCGGTTCAGACCCGGTCCAGCCCGGTCTGGTTGGTCCGTGTTTGGTCCTTGTGGGTTGTGTCGATACTTAATTGTTTTGTTTTTGTTTTGACGGGTTTTAAATATGTTATGCATGCGGGAAATATTAAGAAACGTTTTTTAGAAAGGATGACCAAAACCGGTCCAAAATGAACCGTGGGTCCCTTGGACTTGTGACGGTTTTTGAGTATTGTTATTTTATCGTGTTTTGTAATTTTTAGCAAGTGGGAAATTTTAGTAAGTAACTTATTTAATTAAAAGCTTTTCATTATATTATTATTTCTCACATGTTAGAAATCATAATACGAGATTTTAGTTTAATTTGATATCATGTAAGTCAAGCGGGTTTTTGGTAAGAATTAATAAATTCACATGTTAGAAATAGAATGAAATAACATGAAATGAATGTGATTTTGTTATGTTCAAGACTCGATGGCTAAGACTCTGTTTCTAGCCGGTTTGGCCAAACGAGTTTGGTCAAACTAAGATCTAGTCAGCCCCGTTTTGACTGATGACCCGTCGCGGGACTCGGGTCGGGGATTTGTCTTCAGGTAAGGTTTTATTTAATGAATGAATGAATGAGCCTTAGTAGATATGAGGCGATATGATATTTTAATATGATTTATATGCAATTAGTCACATGATAGGAAGTTTTCCCTGTGACTGTTTGATTAAATGGTTGGTGTCGTGTTGACTAAGTACCCATAGAGAATTATGAGTATATGGCGTCTTGACCATTCTAATTCTAAATGAGTATCTTGGACCATGACATTGATAGGCCGTACTATCTTTAACGAGCATATGGAGTTTGCCGCTTGATAGCTTTTGTGTTCCCGGCTTGATGGATCTTCAAGGCGGGGCATGGCTGCCATGGTTTCCACTTTGGGAAATGGAGCCAGCTTTAGTACTAGCCAACCCTTTGATGGATCTTCTTAGGGGTACTCATGTGATTGTATCATGGGTCTTGGATGCGATGGATCTTCACATTTCTCTAGGTCTGCGCAGTCTAGGTTTAGGGTTGAGTCGTATCTTGGACATGTTATTAGGGTAACCTCTGAGCTAAGATATGTGCTTTGGATCTGGGCCATGTTATTAGTGTAACCGCTGAGCCTAGATGTGTGCTTGGTATTTGGGCCATGTTACTAGAGTGACCGCTGAGCCTAAATATTTAAGTATATTCTACCTCGTGGTATAGACTTGAGTTACAGAAGTCTTCTATTGACGGTGCTAAGAACTTATGCCTGTTTGTAGAAGTATTGGTCTTTCATGTTTGTATGATTCTATGAATCTTAGAAGGTGAGATGCAAGCCGGCTAAGGGTGATAGAGTTTGGATTACCGGTTGTTAACTGATTCACATGATTAAGTGTTGATTAGGGTTTGAGTGTATCATGGCCATGTTAACGGTAACCTCTGAGCTAGCATACTAGCTTCCCTACCTCGTGTTATAGTTTATTATCGGATTCACATGATAGCTTTCATATGCTAGGTTATATGTTAGTTAATTGTTTCATAACATGAAAAGCATATCATATATGTTAAGGTTTTGTATTTTCAATATACATTGCTTTTTTGTTATTCATGTTTAATTAAACTCGACATTTCGTGGCTGGGAGAACTCGGAGTTACTCCCCACTGACTGTGGCTTCCGTGTTTATATTTAATGCGGTTGGCAGGTTTGTGATGCATACATTGGGTACATTGACGAGCTAGCGAGCGAAGTATTTACCTTGGACCAATATTCGGTTCTTAGATTGTATATTATTATACACTCTTTTATTTCCGTATTTATACGGGAGATATGTCTCCCGTCTTGTAGATTTCTTTTGTATAATATTATTTCCGTTTTGTAATGAACCTTTTTATTTAAGACACCCTTACTATGTATTCTCATGTTTTATTTAGTTAAATTTTTTTTTTTTCTTTCCGCAAATTTGAGGGTGTCACATCACCACTGCAAACACTATTATCTCACCTCCGGAAGGCTTTGATGTTACCCTGCTTTGGAGTGCTATTTCGACTTACCCTGTCTCTCGTTGGGACCATGTCCCACACCAACATATACATCATCCCGCCATTAGAATCTGGCAAAGATTCATGGGATGGACCTTTTTGGGTCGTGCTGAACCTCATTTGGTGAGACGAGTAGAGTTAGAAATGTTAGGAGGATTTTTGAATGTGGATGGTGATGTACCATGGTCTGTTAGTATAACGTATCATTTTGTTGTTCAGTTGACGAAAGCTGTTAATCCTAAGAACACATCCATTGTCTATGGAGGTCTTATCACTCACTTAGCTATGGGAGTTTGTGGCTTTAACCAAGCCACCTCCGACCTTCAGGCATTGACTACACCTCCCACCGAGATGGGAAATGGGTTAGATTATGCATACTTTGTTCAGCTCAACTGGTTTCGTGCTTCTCACCCCCATATGATTTCGAGGATTGCTGGCCGTGACCCGGTCAAGTTGACCGCCGAGGAAGAGCAAATTCCAATTCTTCGGCAGCGACCTCCACTTCAAGAGGGTGCGTCTATCTTACCTCGACCTACCTACTACCTCCCTGTTGGGGATATTACTCCCATTAACCCCTTGTTCAGCTTAGATCCAGCCGCCCTGAGGTTGGATCATCCTCTCACTCGACCCATGCTGAGGGCGATGTAGCCGCCATGTTTAAAGCTTTAACATTGTCTGTCAATAGGATTCAGTCCGACCAACAGCTTGCTTTGCACCCCATATATGACCACTTTGCTAGGCAAGGTGTGATTAGACCCGAGGGCCCCCACCCGTTTTTTTATACTTGGCCCGAGGGGAGGTATGGTGCTGCTTATGGTGCAGGTGTGCCGCGAACCGGACCGGATTATTGTGGAACCGACTATGGCGTAGAGAGGTTTGGAGGGTATGGAGGTGATTTTCCTGATCACCAAGTGGAGGAGTATCAGACCTTTGGAGCCAGCAACCCAACCGGGATCTTTTCTTCTCGTGGTAGTTATCATTCTGCAGATGATACCCACTATGCAGATGCTTCTGGATCCGAACCCGAGCCACCTCCTTCTGAGAGGAGAGGCCGTAGCTGGTGGCCTTTGTGATTTGATGATGAGCTCCCCTTGTTTATACTAGCTTGGGG